>VSMD01014519.1:0-77726 GCA_008750895.1 Mirza zaza
TTAGAACGCCGTCCACCACGCCAAAGTATCTATAGGGAGGTGTGGAGGCTAAAACCCTGCCTTCTGAGTCCAACTACGTGTGTATATTATTAAACAGATAGACATTCATAGGAAAGGCCAGGAAGACAAAACATAAGACATCAATAAAAGACGTATCAGAGAAAAGAAAAAATATCGCCCACAATCCTACCCCTCTATTTTTTTCAAGATTTTACATTTGCAAAAAAAAATTGATATTATTTTAATTACGAGTATATAGGCACGTTAAATATAGGAATATCCTAGTGCCACTGAGAACAGCATGTTTGTTTACACTAAGGTGATTTTTCAGTGGTTTAGGATTTTATTTAGTAATTAAAGTAGGAAGGCAGGGAGAAAACTTGGCGGATCATCCGGTTTCCTGGCGGTAGAATCTGCCGGACGGCGTCTCCTGACTTAACTTTTTTCCTGGCTTTTCTTACTCTGCAGTGGCCTTTCCTATTTTGAAAAACAAATTAGTGCTCTCAACACAATCGGGTATTTGCCTTCTACTCCCTGAGTTAAATATCGACACAGCGCTGAGAACGGCAGACAAGCACCTTGCCCGCCCGTCTCGGCCTCCCTTTAACGGACGGGAAACCGGGACCCAGACAGGGCAAGCTACTCGCTCGAGCAAGCGCAGCTCGTTGCAGGCAGAAGTGGGATTTGAACCAGGCCCGCCGTGCGTCAGCTCCCAAGTCCCCAGCACCGGACCGTGCCGCCTGTCGTCCCAGGCGGGGCTGGCCCCGGCTGCGAGGAAGGCCCTCGGCGGCCTCCAGTGGAGCCGGCTGCGTGGGGCCTCTGCACGGAGGCTGGGCTGTTTATTGTTTCTGCGGCTGGTCGTGCAACCGTCAACACGGCGGCGTTTGAAGGGCAAGGGCGGGTGGGGCTTTGAAGAGCGAGGCTCCCCGGGGGGCCGGCCGTCTGTCCAAACAGTCACAACAGAAACCAGAGGGCGGCTGGCTGGGGTGGCCACAAGGCTGGTGCTGGGTGGCCGGCGGGCCGGCCAGGTCTCCCGCGACACCGTCCCTCTGACGACGACGTCGTCATGTGTCGGGACCCGGACTCCCACGGCGAGGCCGGGGGCCTGACACTGGGGGCTCGCTTGTCCCCTGCCCGGGAGGGCTGCGGCGTGGGGCGCTGTGCCCACCCTCCCCGCAGGTGCCTGCTGGACGCACGCAGGTCAGCCCGGCTGGCCCCGGCTGCGGGAGGCCACGCGGCAACGCTGCCCCCGACAGCTCCGCCACCCGGGCGGTTAAGAATGTGGCCAGGGCTCCCAGACGCATTCGTGGAGCCAACTTAGCCGAGACAGGGAAGGGGACGTGGGCAGGCAGCTGACTCCCCGGACCTCCTACGCAGCGCCTGGTGTCCGGCGGGCACCTCCGGTGGGACGTGCACTCTTCACGCCCTATTCCACGTAATCCGTAGCGAAGCTCCGTGAGGTGGGGACCAAGGCTGCCCCAGGTGACAGAGGAGCAATCCAAGGCTCAGCGCCGTTCAGTGACCCGGCCGGGTGGTGGGCCGGGGCTTGGCCCCAGGCAGTGAGATCCTGGCTTTTAACTGCCTGTGGATTCCCCGTCGTCACAGCCCCGTGCGGGCAGCCTGGCCCCTGCTCCTAACTCGGTCCCTTTGTCACCCTCCAGCAGCCTGGTCTTCAGCCAGGGACTGGCCTCTCTTTGCCTCGGTTTCCCCGTCTGCAAAATGGAGGTAACAATAGTCCCAGCCTCCTAGGGTCGCTGTGGGGGCCACGTGAGCTTTTCCACCTAAGATGATGCAACAGCATAAACTGTAAGAGCGTAAAACCCCTGGCTGCCGGCAGCACCCCCGTGAAGGCTGTTATCAATGCGATTATTATTTTATTTTATTTTTATTTCAGCATATTATGGGGGTACAACTGTTAAGGTTATGTATATTGCCCTTGCCCCCCCTCCTCCCTCGAGTCAGAGCTTCAAGCGTGACCATCCCCCAGACAGTGCACATTGCACTTGTTATGTATGTATATACCCATTCCCCCCCATCTGCCCGACACCCGATAGATGTAATTCCTATGTGTCCACTTAGGTGTTGATCCGTTAATACCAATTTGCTGGTGAGTACACGTGGTGCTTGTTTTTCCATTCCTGAGATACTTCATTTAGTAGAATGGGTTCCAGCTCTACCCAGGAAAGTACAAGAGGTGCTAGATCACCGTTGTCTCTTAGAGCTGAGTAGTGCCCCATGGTGTACACATGCCACATTTTATTAATCCACTCGTGTAGTGATGGGCACCTGGGTTGTTTCCACGGCTTTGCGATTGTGAACGGTGCTGCTGTAGACATTCGAGTGCAGGTGTTATTTATTGATCACTGCTGAGCCTCCTGCGACGTCCTCCCCGTGGGGACTGTAGTTAATCTTCTCGTCTCTCCCTCCGTTCTGGTGTTAGACGTAGGTAACGTGTCCCGTCGCTGAGAAAATGGGAGGCCGATCTAGTGTTTCCAGCGTGTCTCTGCAGGAACCTCTGGGCCTGCGTGTTTTTATTTCAAATTTTGATACTGCCTTTCGATGCCCTTCCCACCTGGGTGCCGCACCTGCAGCCGTTTTCGCTCTGTCAGTGGTCACGTGCCCAACACAAGGTTCAACAGGCCGAATAGCCTTGCAGCGGACACGAAGAGGGACCTCTTTTGTAAGTGGTGGGATTCAGCGGCAAAACCGGGGGGAAGACACTTAGTGCCCCGAGGTGGTCCTCTCGTTACAAAAGAAAGGGAAATTGCCTTTCCCTTAGGCCCAAGCAATTTTCTGACAAAGGAGAGAAGGGAGCAACCTAATGACAAGTTATTTTTTAAAGGACTTATTTGCTTGGGAGCTGTCACATTCGAGTTACGGCTTCAGGGAAAAAAAAAAAAAAGAAAGAAATTGAACTTGTGTGTTGCTGGGGTTCAGCCTGTCACCAGCGGGGTCCTGGGGAGACGTGGGTTTTGCGTTTGTCCCCGTGACCTCGGGGTTCCCCGCCCGGGGCTGCCACCCACGGCGGGAGCACAGGGCGTCCTGGTGACCGTGCGTGCCCCTCTCAACTGGGCTTTCCCACACCGCACGTACGTCAGAGCACGGAGAAGAACAGGGAGCTGAGCCTGCCCACACGTGTGGCTGTGGGGTGTGCGGGGTCCCCGGGCTCTGCTCGTCGGGGGTCTCTCCCCGCCCCGGTTAGGTTCTGCTGTGGGTCCGAGCAGAAGTGAGGAGAAGGCAGCGGGGGTCTTCCAACCAAGCCCACCTCCCGGGGAGGAGCGTGGTCATCCCCAAGCGTCTGGCATGAGCGACAGTCGTCACCTACGAGGGGGTGGGACCCTTCTTCCGAAAACGCGGAAGAGGAGTCGCCAGGAAGGCTCGAGCGGGTTCTAAGCCCCTCCAAAATGTGGCCTCGAGGGGTGTTGCCTCGAGCTGGGTGATGCTGCTCCTCTGCCGGGAAGCACCGTCCTCGCTTTAACAGAATCACAAAAGTTCTGGCTGGCCGGTGACTCTGAGGCCTCAGATCCTCTTCAGAAAACAAAAGCAGCGTCCGTTTGTCAGGGCCAGTGAAGGCTTTCGTGGCGTGCTTGGAAATTACGTAAAAATCTAATCAAACGAGGTAAAATGGTGCCCTTCTTCTGTGGACTTGGAAAAGTAAATAGGGATGCACCCGTATTTGTTTTTTATGCAGAAATAATACCAAAAAAAAAAAAAGGGGCCACTCAGTGATTTGCAAATTAAAACAAGGAGAAGCTTATTTAAAATGTTTAAAGCCCCCACTCATCTGATAGTCCAAGCCAAAAATAATATATAGCACTGATAAGGGTTTTTTTTTTTTTGTCCTATCTAAATATAAAAAAAAGTATTATATGTTCTATTGACATCCAGGCTAAATCTTTCCCTTATAAGGGGTTTGACACAAATAGCTTTTATTATGTAACTCTTAAATACAGGGGACACACATAGTTCTTAGAGGTCCCAGCTGCCGCTGTTATCGCTGGAGACATAAAATTGGAATCCCGACTTCCAATATCAAATTTTAGCACAAGTCCTATAAAACGTATCTTGTCAGAACGTGCCAGAACTGCTAAGCTCCTTTCGGCCGAACAAATTGCAGCTGGTGCTCTGTCCTTCAGGGTCGAGCATCGGCTTGCCTGCCGCGTCCTCCGGGTTTCAGGAAGCAAATTGGTCGCAGTGTTTGCCCCGCGGGCGGCAGGGCCGGCCGGGGAAGGCATGGGTGTTTAGATCAGCCATGGCCGAGGCCATCGGCGGGGTGACCCAGGCCTGCAGGCCGCGTCCAAGGCCTGGAGATAGGACCGACCATCAAGAATGCGAGGAATGTTTTTCTTCGGACTCTGTCAAGGCACGCAGACCGTGGGGATATTCTGTCTGCAGTGACAGCCTTAACATTTGCCAGAGCCCCGGTCGGCTGCAGAAATGGCATTGCCCACCCTGAAAGTGAGAAGGTAACGTTTATTTTTGTATTTTTTTCTCTCCCTCCCATATACAGACTGTAGAGAGACCACCAAGCGTGGGCCATTTTTTTTCCGCCGTGATGTACAATTCACATTTGTTAATCAAAAAAAAAAAAAAAAAAAAAGTGCCCGAGGTCATCCACCTAGACTCTTTTTTTTTTTTTTTTCTTAAACAGGAAACGGGTTTCAGATGTTTATATGTTGAAAAGTAAGGCTACTAATCTGTTTAGCCATTTACCAGGCTCCGGCGAATACACGCGAACCTTTTAATGTGCAGAGCTCATGGAGCGACATTAAGTTTTATCCCCCTTGTTACGTAGAATTTAAGAAAAAGAAAAAAAAAAATCTTTCAATAGTCACCTGCTTTTTTGGGACAGCTCCAGGGAAGTTAAGATAAATGAATCCAGCAGTTATGTTAAGTCGGGCTCTCGGCTGCCCGGGTGCCGTGCGCCGTGCTTGGGTGTCCGGCGCTCTCCGGCGATGCCTTGAAACAGAGCGTGTCACGCGTGTTCTCACATGTCTGTGTCCGCAAGTGGGTGTCTGTCCTTGGAGGCACCCTGTGTAGATTAAGAACAGACATCCACAAACGCACCTAGTTGATACGTCTACAGAAAGGGCAAACGTTGTTCTTTTACGTCCTGGATGTTCTTTGGGTCGGCGTGATTGTCTGCGTGGTTCTACTTGGGTTGTGCGAGGTAGCAGAGAGCGACCTCATACTGTTTCCCAGGGAGCTCGAGATCGCTTTTTGAAAGGGCTTCAACCTGACGCTTGGAAATAAAAGTTTTTGTTTTATCGTTGGAGTCTTTTTTTTTTTTTCCTGGCCCCAGGGCTGATCATTTTAAACAATCGCTGGTGGTGAAAACGTTTCCCTGTTCAGTGCGGCAAATCAGTGATATTTTTCCCCCCGTGTCGGGGAGGTTTACGTATTTATGATAGTGCAGGGAGAAAGGAACAGGATCGGGAAGTTTGAGTGCTTGAGTGAATTTGTTAGCCTATGAACCATTGGCTTAAAAGACTGTTTTAAATACAGAATTCAAAGCAGAAGGGATGATATTATTTGCTAACACTGGCAAATAACTTGCCTACATTTGACCAAGTGCTTTATGTCTGCAGATCTTACAAGGAAGCGAAAGAACTGTTCTTGGAGGATTTCGTCAAGGAGAGAAAACCGGCTAAGTTGAAATGGGCTTTTAAAAATCAGCCCAGTATTTTCTAGATCATTCAAAATTTTCTTCTTTTGTAAACATGAAAACACAAAGCATCTTTTTTAAAAAAAATTTCCTGCAACCATCCTTCCCTCACCTCCAATTATATACATACATATATATATATATATTTTATATGCACAAATTTCTATGAGGCAAAAATACATTTGTTTTCTTTTTCATCAGAGGATCAGAAGTCGCCGAAGAAAAGAATTAGCACGAGTGTAGAAATGGGTATATAACAAACGTCCAAGCCCCTTTAAAATGGGAGTGATGGGTATGATCTGACAAATTCTAAAATGTACTTTTTCAGCAAGCAGAAAAGCCATTTTTGATTTCGCGGGGCGCGTTTCGGTCCGGCAGTCAGCGCGTGCCAGGCTGCCCGTCGCAGCGTGGGCGCCAGGGACCCGGCGGAAACCCGGCGCCTAAGCACCAACGCCGGCACCTGCGCTGAAACGTGAGCAAAAATAACAGAAAGCGGCTCCTGGAAAAATGAACCCCTGGAAATGTCAGCGCCCAGCAGAGTGAGGTGTGGGGGGGATGGTGGGAAGAGGGACGGGGGACCAGCCAGCTGGCATCACCCGGGGCTCTAAAATTCGTCTGTGCGGGGCCGGGACTCGGATTTTCCACTAAGAACAGAGACCTCTCAGCAGGACCCTTTCGAGAGCCCCAGGGTGTGGGCCTGGCTGCTGATCTGTGCAGCCACCAAAAGGCAGGAGAGCAGGAAGGACAGAAGAAATTCGTTTGATGAGAGGTCAGAGGAAGGGGGCAATGCCGGCAACAGCGCATCTCCCCCACGGGCCGGCGCCGGGGCGTTTGGCTAACGTGGCCGCCTAACCCTCCTTTTGTGAAAACCACGGGAGAGGAACCTGCTTTGGGCCAGTATTTTTTTTTTTTTTTAAATGTCTTTCTGGCCCCTGGACCGTGATGAATAGGGAAACGCCGAGGTCTACAAACCCCCCGGCAATCGCCGTGTCAGCCCAGTGCCGAGACGTTTCCCAAACGAACACCTGCGCAGCGTAAATCACCCCGGCGGTAAACACTTCAGGCCGGGGCGCAGGCTGCAGCCTGGCAGGGCGGGGCGGCCTCCTCCCGCCGGGCCAGGACACGCAAACCAGGCACCGGCCCTGCGCTAATAAACGCTCCTTTCGCCGAAAAGCCCCCTCCTCCCGTCTGGGAGCGGAGTCCCCTGATAGAGGCTGCTCAGATAACGGGAGGGTTCCCTGCACCCTCGCCACTGGCCGGCCCGCCCTGGGCTGCCATCGGGGAGTGGAGCTGTCAGGCGTTTATGTCGTTATGGATGGCTTTATGACCCCTCGGAGGGGCGCCGGGTCTCCGGGCTTCAGGGTGGCTATTTTTTGAGGGCGGCTTGGGAAGATAAAACTCAAGGTTTGTTTTTGAAATAGCCCGCCAGCAAAACCAGAGCAACGGCAATGACGGGCACCGAAAGATCCACGAGAAATGTTCCCAACGCCAGGAGAAATCAAAGCAGCATCCCCTCTCCTAAAACACATTGCATTAAAGTATGAAAATGGCTCTCCCCGCTCCAGCCTGCCGTCTGAAAGTCTTTGACTCCCAGTGGCTGATCTCTGAGCGTTTACGACTGTCACAAAAACCCCCAAATGGGGGAAAAGCCCGGGGAAGACAGCAGCTCACGCGCGAAAAGGGTCACCTCTTCGGGAATTTCTTTGCATGCTAGGGCTCTGATTTAAAAGCAAAAACCCCCTCCTTCCAGTGCTCTGCCTAGCAGGAGCCTTTTAAATGATATTTTCTGCACTCGGCGAGACAGACAAGAAGGACAAGCACTGTGAACATCATAAACCGGCCTTCGGGAGAGGCTCTTCACGGCTCTGTCCCTCCCCACCGCAGCCCGGGCTGGGGAGAGACGTCAGGAACTCGAGCAGCTCTTCTGCCTCCGGAAGGAGCCCGGCACCAGAGAAAAATAACCCTGAGAAATTATCCCTCAGCCTTACGCATAGCAGGGATCAAATGCTCGCTGATCAGAGCAAATATTTAAATTGGATGCGTCGCACCGAGCGTTATTAAATAAAGCTTGTTTAATACGTCTCGAACGGGAAGCGCCTTTTGAGGAGCACGCAAAACCTGATATCGGAGTCTGGCCCGGCGCACGTCCCGGCGCTCGCAGTCTCTCGAGTTCCCCGCGGCCGGGGGCGTGGGGCCTTCCCTCAAGGAGTGTCCTTCCCCCCTTCCCGAGTAAGGTGAAAGCAGAAAGGTTTTCAGGTAGCTGTTTAAAGCCGTTCGTGCAACACGATAAATGTGATACATATAAGACAATCAACCCGTGCTGTAACGTTTGCCCGCAAGACCGCGGCGTGCCGGAGCCGGGAACACCCACTCTCGGGGCCACGCTTTCCCACCACGGCCCGGCGGAGGAGCCGCTGACCCGCGCTCCCCCCAAAACCTAAAACCACTCTCTAATGGGCTTTACGGTATTTACATTTTGAATTTTATTTATAGGACACCAGATGTCCGTGTTCAAAAGAGGAAAAAAAAAATCATTTGGGATATGGACTCTCTCCCCTTCCCCACGTACGTCGGCTGCCCGGCCCCGAGACACGCCTGAACTTTGGGAGCCAGTTCCCAGCTGGCGTCTGCGGCCCCCTCTGAGGTTGGTGAGGCAGGAGATGGGGCCTTTATTCCCGTTTCTGCGCGATCGTGGCCGCACCTTGATTTCCGGGCCACGGTCTCTCCTGAGGCTCGTCCCAGCAGCGGAACGCTTTGCCTCTCTCGAGGAGCCCGCTCTACTCCTCTGGCACACGGGCTGAGACCAGCCCTAAGCCAGACCTCAAGAACACGGGTTCAGACCCTAAGCCAGCCGCAGCGTGCGTCTGGGGGCTCGGGTCAGCAGGGGACCGCCGCGTGCCTTTTTTCCTTCATCCTCGACAGTGTCTTAGGACAAAAGGTACTTCGAAGCTACGAGTCGATGTTTTTGTTCCTTCCTTTGTTATGTTCACGGTCGAGGGGACGCAGCCCGGCAGACCCGCCCTGACGGATCTGCCCCAAACCGTTAGTGACATCTCTCCGAGCACGGCAGATTCCCTTCCTGGAGCCGAGTCTCCCGCAGGGCCTGCGCGTGGGGAACCCTGTCCCCTCCCCCCCAACACAGAACAGACCGAGGCGCGGTTTATCTTTCAGTCCAGACCCACTGCACAGGCCCAGCCCGATTCCTGCCTGCAAGTCACGCTGGACGGCCGTGCGGGGGGCGAAGAGATGAAATCACCCTGCAGACGAGGCCGCAAAGCATCACGGGCACGTGGTGCATCTCACATGCCACCTCCCTTGACCCCCAGAGGTGTCTCGGACCCCCTTCCTAGCGGACACGCCCACCTGCTGCGCACGCCGGCCCGGGGGACAGCGTTTCTGCAGGTGGACGCTGAGCAGCCCCACGGAGAGGCAGGCATCCTGGGCGGTGAGTGGCCGCACCAAGAGGACTGCCTGTCTCCAGGCTGAGTTCTGGCTCCCCCACTTCTAGCTGAACCTCGCTACCCACGTCCAAAGAAAACAGGCTGAGGGTTCCTTCTGTGCTTAAGTTTTAAGGTCCTTGTCAAGCCAGAGGGGGCAGCGTGACCGAAAATGCACCGGGACGGAAGGTCTGAGAGTGCGGCCAGCAGCAGCGCCCGGTGGGCTGGGCCCCGCGTGCGTGCGGAACACGCCCTCCCAGGCCCTGGGCAGGCCCGGGCGCCCTCCTGCTGATCAATCAGAGCCGGGGAAGCCTGGCTTTTTATTACCCGCTGTGGCCTGCGGCGACCTCACACCTCTTGAGCATCAAAGCAGCGAGGAGAGGCCAGCCTGCCTGGAAGGAGGCGATATCTGTAGGACAGGGTGCCTGGGACTCTGCCTGGAAGAGAAACTAGAAAGAGGGCAGAGGCGGGAGGTGACAGATGGAATGCGAGGCAGGCGGATAAGAGAGCCCAGTTGAAAAGGCTTTAGGGTTAGAGACCTGTGGAGAGGGAGAGGCCCATGGTGGTGCCATTAACAGAGGCAGGAGGGTGGCGGGAAAGTGCAGAGAGGCAGCAAGGCTAGGTGGGCAGCTGGGGGGGGGTCCTTGTGTCACCCCCACCCCTTGCCATTTGGCAGCTCACTTCTGCTGCGGGGGGCCTGTGTCTCCCGCCGTCCCTGTCCCAGCCTCACATCCTCGCCCCGTGTTCTCAGGTCCCAGAAAGCATTCCCGCACAGATGCCCGAGGCCGGCTGCACCCCTGGGATTCAGAAGTCAGTCCAGCACCGGGCTGCTTTGGCATTTTTTTGCCAGCCCCCAGGTAATTCCGGGGACTGAGACCCCGCTGCCTCCAGCCTAAGCTTCTCCCATCCAAGCACTAACCAGGCCGAGCCTACGCTTCTAAATCCAAGCTTAGGACGTAAGCTTCCCTTCAGCTCACTGGAGCCTGCAGAGGTTTTGTTTCTTCGTTGTTAATTCTTGCACCCTAAGGATGCCCGGTGGAAGGACTGCAGGCCATAATGCTCGATGCTCACGGAGCCCCCAGAACCTGCACAGAGTCCTAACAATGAAGCAAACAGCACGAGCGAGGCACTCGCCTGCGGCCGTCTCATCCTCACGCCCACCTGAGGCAGCGGGCACCGCCGAGAACCCGTGTTTTGCGTGCCTGCGCCGGGGCACAGAGCGGGGGTGCCCTGTAACCAAGGTCACGCGTGCAGCTGAGATCTGAACCCGGGCGGTGCAGCGTAAGGGCCGGTCTCCGATGTCACCTTCCTGGCGGCTCTAGGCACTTGGCAGGCGGGAGGTGTCACCGCCATTTCTTGGCTCTGGTCACAGATTTTTATTGTTAAAACCCTTTCACTTTGAGATCCTTGCAGACTCACGCGCGGCTGTGGGAAACGGTGTGAGAGCTCTGGTGCCCCCTCCGCCCGGCTCCCCCACGGGACATCTTGCGCGCTGCAGGGCACAGTTACAGCCAGGACTCCGGCCTCGACACAAGCCACCCGGGTCACTGACTCCGCATGGTGGGGAGGGACGCAGGGCCAGGTGAGCACAGGCGGCGCCTGCTCAGCCCACTGCCCCCCTGCCCCTGCCTCTCACCCTCGAGTTTCCTTCGCTGCACTCAACTCCACCTGACATCACCTTGTCCCTCTGACGTTCACGCTCCCCACGGGGACGGAAGTTCCTCGAGGTGGGCGAGTTTTTCCTGCTGAGTTCACTTGTGTTCACTTAGCGTGCTTCCCCGAAAACAAGACGGGGTCTTATATTTATTTTTCCTCAAGAAGACACCCTAGGGCTTATTTTCAGGGGATGTGTTATTTTTTTTTAAGTATGGGACAGCCATCTACATGTATTCCCATATAGTTAAGTCGTCTTCTCCTGGAACATCATCATCACTCTCCAAACCCCGAATCCCATCCTGAATGTCTTGCGACTCTATTTCCTTTAGAGCCATTGGCCCCGATCTCTCCTGTCGAGCACTAGAGCTGTCACGGGGTGGATGAGAAGGGCTGCTCGTGTTCTTTCCCTCTCCGCGACGACATGCACGGGTTGTGCAGATGCGCTGCGTAGCCACGCCTGTCACTAGGGCTTTTTTTCGGGGTGGGGCTTCTATTGCGCACTTGCTTAGAAATCCTGCTAGGGCTTATCTTCTGGGTAGGGCTTATTTTCGGGGAAACGCAGTGTGAGCTTAGGCCAGTGCGGCACTCAGGAGGCTTTCGTGATATTGTTAAGTGCACAAATGAGCGATGCTTTCTTACGGAAAGGCTCAACCTTCCGAGCTCCATTTAAAAATCTGCACAATGAGCCTAACATCCCTCCCGATGTCAGGAGGGTCGGGGGAAAGGACAGGGCGAACGGCATAAGGTGTCCACTGTCCAGCACGCAGTGCCCGGTGGACGTGCCACCATCACGCCAGCCGTGCCGTTGTCTGGGCCGTGCATCCTCCCTGGAGACCCAGGAACCCCCCCGCCCCCCACCATCTCCAGTCCCCTGTCCTGGCTCTGTGGCCGTCTCTGCGGTTTCTCCGGCCGCTTAATGGCCTGTGATCTTTCAACAGTTGAGAGCACCACTAATAAGAGATTTGAGAGTGATTTGCATCACTCCGAGGAGGCTGGATTTCTGGAGGGTGGTGTGGGTTTAAGTGGCCAGAGAGAAGTCTTTGCTAATTCTCCCGACCTGAAATAATAAACAGCTCAACACCCTCCCTTGTCCGGGACCTAATGCAAACCAAGCGGGCTGCAGCCAGGAGGCCCGCGGGGACCCGGGGCCTGGGCGGGGGCTCCCCTGTGCATCCTGCAAGGCGCAAGGCGTGGGGCAGGGCACCCGCACGCCTCACCGTAAGTGCGAATGTTGTTGCTTTCGCTGGTCTGCCCATCTTTCTGATTACATCAGAGGCAAAGTGGCCCTTCCCTGAGATGCCATCTTGCACCTTCCTGGTGGAGCTTCCTTTTCCTTTTAAGAAAAAGCACAGGCCTTTGGAGTCAAAATTCACCAGGCGGCAGTATTGCTAGCGTCCAATGACGTCATCTTGTTTTCGTCGAATCTACCTGCACAGTTATGTTGGTGGGTGATCCTTTCCCACTTACAAGAGCCATAGAAAGTTTCCTTTCAGCCGGGCGTGGTGGCTCACGCCTGTCATCCTAGCACTCTGGGAGGCCGAGGCGGGAGGATCGCTCGAGGTCAGGAGTTCGAGACCAGCCTGAGCAAGAGCGAGACCCTGTCTCTACTACAAATAGAAAGAAATTAATTGGCCAACTATATAAAAAAATTAGCCGGGCATGGTGGCGCATGCCTGTAGTCCCAGCTACTCGGGAGGCTGAGGCAGGAGGATCGCTTGAGCCCAGGAGTTTGACGCCAAGGATCTCTAGCCCAGGCAACAGAGTGAGACTCTGTATCAAAAAAAAAAAAAAGATTCCTTTTATGGTGTTTAACTCAAACAACTAGAGGGAATGAGTAAATCAGCACGACGTATGATAGTTTTGGTGGAACTTCAGTGACAAGGTTTGAGGAACGCCTACCCAGAGACCCCTCACTTCACAGGGGGGACCCGAGGCCCAGGGGAGGGCGAGCACCTGGCGAAGGTGGCCGGCAGGTGGGCACCAGCTCTCCAGAGGCCTCGCCCAGGTGGAGGTGGTCGGGCAGGGCGGGGGCTGAACTCGGGGAGCCCAGGGCTTCCCCCCTCTCAGCAGAGCCACCCCGCAAACCAGCCCCACCCAGGAGGGGGAGGCCACTGTCCACTCTCTGCCATGCCCAGGCTCGTGGCTCCTCCCCGGAGCCTGGAAAGAGTCCACGGCCATCACCCTGGTGACGTCTCGGCCGCAAAGTAGGCATTTTATCTCCTGTTCCCAGATGAGGCCCCCGAGGCAGTCTGGCAGAAATCGCGGCCACCGAGCACCAGGCCTCGAACCCCCGTCTCCCGACCCACAAAATGAGAGTTTTTCCGCAACCCACTCTTGCCTCCTGGCGTGATGAATCTCCACATGGGATCTTTTAATTTAAAAAATGTGATGTGCTGCGACCCAACACGTGTATGTTCTGCCTACACTTCCCCTCACAGCCATTTCGGTTCCCAATGCGCAGATTTCAGAACAATCGTGTTTACTTCAGTTGTAAAAATAAGTATCGTGTTTATTATAAAGCAAAACGTTCATAGGAAGTTTATTAGAAACTGGAAATGTTTAAGAAAGAATTTACTGATCAACCATAACCCTGGGCATCCTCGGGTTAACTGTTTTTACGTATTTTGCTCTAATTTATTTGTCTCTTTCTCTCTTTTACGTGCTTTAAACACAGTCTGAGTTATCATATATATAATTTTAGATTCTGTTTTTCTCATGACTATTTTATCACACAATGTTTCCATTTCTTTAAACATTATTTGGGAAATACCTATTTTAAAACTGAAAAATCAAATCCTGTTGTGGAGAACAAGGAAGGCAAAGTCTAGAGAAGATTTTCTGCCAGTAAGCAGAAAACCCAGGACAAGACTTGGTGAGGACACGATTTTAGTGTCTCTCTAGTGGTTCATTTCATGTTTATTTAAGCCACCCCCCATTATTGGGCACGTAGGTTGTTCCTGAATATTCACCTTTATAAACAATGATGTGAATGTAAATCCTCAGACATAAAGCAGTGTGAACCTGCCTGTGTATTTCCTTTGTTACGTCCCAAATGGAGGAGTCGCACATAGAAAGGGGGTAAAGACTCCCAGGTTCCTGGCGTATACTTCCAAATCATCCTGTAGAAAGGTCGTACATTCATTTACCCATCGATACAAAATGTAAGCATACGCTCACCTCCCTCTGCATTTGCCATCGTGGAATATGATGACTTTTAACTACTTTTTCCAACTTAAGGAGCAAGGATTTCTAGTTACCAATTTGGTTTTGGAAGGTCTTACCATGTTTCCCCGAAAATAAGACCTGCCCATAAAATAAGCCCTGGCAGGATTTCTAAGCATTTGTGCAATAGAAGCCCTACCCCCAAAATAAGACCTAGTGATGGGTATGGCTACGCAGCGAGTCTGCACAACCCATGCATTTTGTCACAGAGTGGCCAAGAAGACGAGCAGCCTTCCTCATCTGCCCCATCGTGACAGCTGTTATCCCAGAGGTGACCAGAAAGGTGCGGGCAGCCCCACCAACAGGGTCGGCTCCCTCTGTCAGGCCCTGGCCATCCTGTGCGTGCTGCAGGCTGAGGTATTGTGTGTCCCCAGGGGGAAGAAGGAAAGCAGGTTACATGGATAAGAGCTCATTTAATGAGAGCTCTATGGCTCCACATGAGAGATCGGGGCCAATGGTCCTAGAGGAAATAGAGTCGCAAGAAATTCGGGATGGAATTCGGGGTTTGGAGAGTGATCATGATGTTCCAGAAGAAGACAACTTAACTATATTTGAATAAATTTAGATTATTGTATTGTACTTCAAAAAAATAACACATCCCCTGAAAATAAGCCCTAGGTTGTCTTTTTGAGGAAAAATAAATATAAGACACTGTCTTATTTCCAGGGAAACACGGTACTTCACTTACCACCTTCCTCTTGAGCCTGGTCCCCAAAGGGAGCTCCCAATTCATTCATTCATTCATTGTTAAATTCAGTGGGGGAGCAACTACTGGGTTTTAGAAAAATGGGGAAACTGGTCCCTTTCTTCTGGAAAAGCATCTAATTCGTTTCAGAGAGTTCCGGCATGGAACTGCCTCTGGGCGGTTATCAGTCTTTGCTGTCCTCTGGGAGTTCGCTGGAGAGGCCAAGGAGGGAACTTGGAGGCAGGCAAGAGGCATCAGAGACGCCTTCTGCTGAGACTTTGTAAGGGGGGAAATGGCTTGCAAGCTCTCCTGCTGGGGTTGAAAGAAACTCGAGATAAGGGGACCTCCTTATCCTTCGGGACCTGGGGAATTGCGTTCAGCGCCAGGCCGGTCCCAGGCAGGGCCGAGGAGCCCCGAGCTTCAGTGGCTGGACACTTGGGAAGCTGTGGGGGTTTGCCCCAAACCAGAGCCTCAGTGTGTGCCCACTCTGCCTGTTAGTCAAGAGTGGCCTTCTGCCCCATCGGGAGGAAGAGACAGTCCCCGCCCTGAAAAGCAAAAGGCAGCACAAGAGTGTCTGGCGGGGCCGGGCACGGTGGCTCACAACTGTAATCCCAGCACTCTGGGAGGCTGAGGTGGGCAGATAGCTCAAGGTTAGGAGTTTGAAACCAACCTGAGCAAGAGTGAGACTTGGTCTCAACTAAAAAATAGAAATAAATTAACTGGACAACTAAAAATATACAGAATAAAGTAGCCAGGTGTGGTGGCGCATGCCTGTAGTTCCAGCTACTTGGGAGGGTGAGGCAGGAGGATCGCTTGAGCCCAGGAGTTGGAGGTTGCTGTGAGCTAGGCTGACGCCACGACACTCACTCTAACCTGGGCAACAAGAATGACACTCTGTCTAAAAAAAAAAAAAAAAAAAAAAAAAAAAGAGTATCTGGCGGGCGGAGCTGAGCCCTCCTGCCCCATGTCCCATGGCAACCCTGCAGCCTCAGGCTCACTTAACCTATAGCACCGGGAGCCTGGCTTTCTGTGGCCCCAGGCTTCCTTTTGATTTTTTTTTTTTTTTTAAATTGACATGAAATTAACATGCCATAAAATTAACCATTTTAAAGTGGCACTTCAGCGGCATTTGGCTCGTTCACACTGTTGTGCAACTAGCTCGAGAGGCATTTTCATCCCTCCGAAAGGAAACCCTAGACCCGTGAGTTGTCATTCCTCATTCTCCCATGTCCCCCCAGCCCCTGGCAACCACTAATCTGCTTTCTGTCTCTATGGATTTGCCTACTCCAGACGTTTCATACGAATGGAATCATACAATTTGTAATCTTTTTGCGTCTGGCTTCTCTCGCTTCCCGTAATCTTTCAAAGTTTCATTCATGTCGTAGCAGGGATCAGGATTCCCTTCCTTTCACTGCTGAGTAATACTCCGTCGCACGGCTAGACCGCATTTTGTGTATCCATCATTCCCTGACGGGTACTTGCGTTGTTTCCCCTCCTTGGCTGTTGCGGCTAGGCTGCTGTGAATATTCGTGGACACCTCCTTGCTCGAGTACCTGTTTTCAATTCTCTGGGGCACACGGTAGAATCGCCGAGCCCTCTGGGGCC
This sequence comes from Mirza zaza, assembly GCA_008750895.1. Lineage (NCBI taxonomy): Eukaryota > Metazoa > Chordata > Mammalia > Primates > Cheirogaleidae > Mirza > Mirza zaza. The sequence continues at coordinate 16,271 of VSMD01014519.1, forward strand.
ACCGCAGGTGTCACTTTTTCAGGCCGGACTGTTTTCCACGCTGGCTGCACCACGTCACCCCTCACCAGCAGCGTGCAAGGGTTCCAGTCCCTCCAGCCCAGACTTGCGGCGACAACATCTCTCTGGAGGCAAGCCCTGCCTTCTTGACCAACATGACAACAACGTGCGAGATGGCGGAACGCACAGCGGCGCCTCCTGTGTCATTATGTAACCCGAGCTAAATAGAGGGCTCGTCGGAGCACAGCCCCCGTCCAGTTCTGATGCCACCGTGCCTGGGTGTCACTCCATCCCCCCTCATCTCAGTGTCTTTACGTGGGAAACGGGGCTACCAAATCCCAGTCAAGCTGTTCTGAGCACAGCACCAGGCTCACGGGGGGGGGGGGGTCTCCCACCCAGCAGGGGGGCTGTGTGAGACATCTGATTTGGAGGCCTTCTGGACCTGCACTGTCTTTAGCACACGATGTTGTCATAACCCAGTTCAAACGTGCTATTGAAGCCATGTCTAACTAAGACTGAAAAGAATAACAAAATTTGCTTCCGATGCTTAAGGAAATGCCAAAAGAGAGGAGATTTGGACCCGGCTGGCTCTGGTGTTGCCTCTGGTAGACAGCCGTGCCTCTAGGGACAGCCCCGCCCAAACGGACGACCATCCAGGAGGGAGTTGCTACGGCCACCTCCAAGGCCAGTCGGGCTCTGCATGCAACCCTTCAAGGGCTAAATAAATTCAGTAATTTACTGAGAAAAGGTCTTTCAGGGCCACCTCGGGTACCAAGGTCTGAGGACTTATAAGACAAAGCCAGCATCCATCTTCTGATGTGACGTGTTCCTGTCAACAGTCGCCCTGATGGAAACATTGCTGTATAGGAGCAGCGCGGCAGCCGCCTCCTTCCCTCGGGGCCCTGCTCTGCTTGGGTGGTGAAGGGCTCAGGGCAGGAGACTGCAGAGGTGAGGGGGGCCCCAGGGGTGGGGAGGCTACGGACAGGCAGACAGTGGGGTAGGAGGCCTGGAGAGATGGGGGGGACTAGAGGACAGGTGGAGGTGGAGCAGCGGGGGTGCTCAGGCCAGGAGGGCCACAGGCGGGGAGAGCAGCTGCCTTCCTTCCCCACCCCCCACCCCACATTGCTTTGCAGCTCCCCCAGGCTTAGAGGATCAGAGCCAGATGTCCCCCCTGGAAGCCCAGATCCCCAAGGACTCCAAAGCTGGGTGCCATTCAATGTCTTGGCAACTCCAGGTTTGCAATTCAAGGAGCCCTGGACTGGGAGGCCCCGGGTTATGAGGATGACAGGGAGACATGTCCCAACTGCAGCCAGAGGTCTGGTCCTACACTCACCAGTTCCCAGTGAGCTGTGGTCTGGGGCCAGTCTCCCATCTCCCCATGAGGAAATAGAGATGAGAAAGTTCTAACCATACAGAGTTGCCGTGAGATCAAAGGAAGCAAGGCCAGCAGGGGAAAAAAAAAAAAAATGCTCCTTGGAAAGTGTAAATCATTATGCATATGTAAAAAAGGGAGACATGTAGGCCGGTTGCCCAACAGGAATATAATTCAAGACACATGTAATTTAAAATTGTCTAGCAACCATGTTAAAAAGGGAAGGACAAAGGAACAGGTTGAATTAATTTTTCACACATTTTAATCCCAAAATACATCGTCTCAACCTGCAATCACCATGAAAGTTAGTGATATATTCAAATCACTTTAAAAAGTATTAGTCAATAGTTACCCAGATCTAATGATTCAAAATAGGTCACACTTACAGCACAGCTCAGCCCAAACCAGGCACATTCCCAGTGCTCGGTTGCCACACGTGGCCGGGAGCTGCCATGTTGGACAGCACAGGTCTCAAGAGGAAAGGCCCACCCCAGGGTGCCGGACTTCCTGTGGGCGGGACTTCCTGTTGTGTTGTGCAGCCACCGCCAGCTTGTTTTGGTTGGGTTCCTTGTCGTGTGACTCCTTGGCGCACCCCAGGCAGTGGCTTCCTGGGGTGAGACAGCTTTCTTAAGGTGGAGATCGATTAGGTCCTTGACTCAGTCCCTGCTATTTCCGTATCTTTAAAATTTCAGACATTTGGGGAGGGGCTCATTTAAACATCCATCCGTGCATGGATAAGCTGTGTGACAGGTTTCTGCAAAGAAGGATGCTCACTGCAGTGTTGTTTAGAAAGCAGAGGGATTTGAAAGTGCCCAAATGCCCCGTGGTAAGGTCCCACACAGAGGCCTGAGATGTCGGCTGGCTGAGAAATTAGCTTTGTGCCGCCAGGCAGTTGTATAAGCACCCAACTAACGGATATGAACGAGGCTCACACTCGTAGCAAATGACAGTGATCAGGTTTTAAACCCAGATAGTGCAGCTTTAGACGAATTGCTCCTACTTTTTTTTTTTTTTTTTTTTTTTTTTTGAGTCAGAGTCTCACTCTGTTGCCCGGGCTGGAGTGAGTGCCGTGGTGTCAGCCTAGCTCACAGCAACCTCAAACTCCCGGGCTCAAGCGATCCTCCTGCCTCAGCCTCCCGAGTAGCTGGGACTACAGGCATGCGCCACCGTGCCCGGCTAATTTTTTCTATATATTTTTAGTTGGCCAATTAATTTCTTTCTATTTTTAGTAGAGACGGGGTCTCACTCTTGCTCAGGTTGGTCTTGAACTCCTGACCTTGAGTGATCCTCTCGCCTCGGCCTCCCAGAGTGCTAGGAGTACAGGCGTGAGCTACCGCGCCTGGCCCAAATTGCTCCTACTTGTATATCATGTAGACCACAGGCTCCTTCCTCTGTACCATATAGACCATGGGCTCCTCTTCTACACCATGTGGACCATGGGCTCTTCTTCTACACCTGTGGACCATAGCCTCCTTCCTCTATACAGCATAGATCATGGGCTCCTTCCTCTCCATGGAGAACATGGCTCCTTCCTCTACGTCACGCGACTGCCTCCTTGCAGGGCGAACTCCATCCGCACCTTTCACCTCTGTGCTGTTGGTGGATCCCAGCATGGCAGATGCTTAGGAAATATCCGCATGGGCGCTCCCCGCTGGACTGCCCTCCCCTCCACCCACTGACCTACCGCAGGAGGACCAGGTGTGTGTCTTCAGTGCTGCGCTTTGAGCCCTGAACAAAATCAGACAAGCCTTTAGAATCGGAGTGGGGGGGCGGACCATAAAAGGAGAAGTGTGAACAGCAAAGAAAATAAACACACATGTGCTGGGGCTGTGCGAGTGAGTGTGTATTTGCATGGCACCAGCATGGGGACCGGGGCGGGAGAGGAGGCTGTTTAATTTAGGCAAAGGCTCAAGCTTATCGCTGCTCCCCAAACGGGGAGCCAGGAAGGAACCCAAGGATGCAGCCACCCCCGAGGTCTACCCTGCATTCTTGAATCAAATTCATTCATAAGCGCCTGCGGAACCCTGCGGGGTTCAGGTGCCGTGTTAGCAGGGGATGTCCAGTTAATGCACGTAACGGTTAGAATGGCTCACACGGCTTACCATGCACTGGTGTCCTTTGGAGAATTTTCACCTAAATTAACCCCTTAATCCTCCCAACTGCCCTGTCAGCTCCCAACCCTTCTTTCCGCCAGTCTGCAGGTGAGGACCAGAGGCACTGTAGCGCCTGGGCCGAGCTCCACGGCCAGCTCACGCAGGAGTGGCCTGTGAACATTTCCCCAACATGCTGGCTCGGTGACTCCTGGATAAGGAGAGGCGGCTCTCTGGGGGAGCCAGTGCCTTCCACGTGCAGGAAAGACCTGGTGGTCGTCCGCCGCGTGCATGGCAGAGTCACCCGGACAGCTTTAAGACATGCCCACGTCTGGTCCCCATCCAGACATTCTGATTTCGTTGGTCTGGCAGGAATCCCGGGCATCGGAGTTGTTATTTCTTTTGTTTTTCTGTTTTCGCATTGTATCTGGTGAGAGGTCTGGGTTGAAAAGCTCTGCCCTAACCCTTTGCCCCTGGAAGTGAGGTCCCCCGGGAGCCTGTTGGACATGCAGAGTCTCAGGCCCTGCCCAGACCTGCCGAGCCAAAATCTGCGCTGTGATTAGCACCCTGCGTCATCCCGTGCGCCTGGCGACTCGAGGATCCAGCCCAAGGCTTCTGGCTGTGTAATCTTGGGCAAGTTTCTTAGCCAATCTATGTGTAACCCCAGTTTCCTCATCCACAAAATGGGTCGATGATGGCACCTATCATCTAGCACTGTCAGGGAACCAGTGAGGCAGTTTGTGTAAAGTTCTTAGAGTTGTGCTGGCCTGGAGCAGGTGCCTGGCAGGTATGACCTGTTCTTCTTACGTTATTCATGGCATTCTTACACCCTTCTAGCCCGTCCTGGTTGTTGAGGATGAGAGCTGACTGTAGTCTTCCTAAGACTCTGCATGTCCTGGGGCCGGTCCAGGGCCCTGACCCCGCTGGGGACAGAGAGCCTGGTCCTAATTACATTCTGCCGTGTGGAGCTCTCATCCGAACTTCCTTGCTTCTAATTTGGGAACAGAATTTGGACCTTTCCAAGTTTCAGCTCTGTCCAGAGCTGGCAGGATCAGCTTCCTGGTTCAAAGGAAAAAGAGCTCATTAGGCTTTTTGGGTTTCGAATGACTCCAACCGAAGAACGTTTTGATGAATTACGTGTAAATGAGTCAGGAACAGATGGACTGGATTTCCTTCCCATGTGGGTTTGGGAGGGAAGGGAGGCTGCACTTGGCACAGCGTATGGGGGCATTTTGCTTAGTGGGCCACTTCTGGTCCCACGTATCTGGAGGGGACGATAAATTTTGGTCAAATGGGAAAGAGCGCTGGCTTGGGAGACAAGTGGTCCTGGGTTCAAATTTCTCCCTCATCCCTCGCAGGCTGGGCTGCCTCAGGCAGCTGCCTGGCCCCTCCCAGGCTGAGTCCTCAGCTGCAAAGCTGCAGTCCGGCCCCCGCGTCCTGGGTGGTTGGGATAATGCAAGGAGATAACATCTACGGCATGGCCCCCGTAGGTGATCAATGATACAGTCACCAGGAGCTAATTCAGGTGAAGCGAGATTAAGAAGCCTTCTTCCAGGAGAGCGTATCAGTTTCCTGTGGCTGCTGTAACAAATGACCACGTATTTAATAGCTTGAGACAATACAGATTTATTCTCGCACAGTTCTGACATGTGTCTCGCTGGGCCAAAGTCAAGGTGTCGGCAGGGCTGTGCGCACTCAGGGTGCTCTTGGGTGGGCCCGTTCCCTTGCCCTTTCCAGCTTCTAGGGGCTGCCCGTATGCCTGGGCTCGCGGCACCTCCCTCCCTCGCCAACGCCAGGGCCACAGCCTCCCTCCGAACGGCTGCTGTCGCCACAGCTCTCTGCCTCCGCCTCCCGGACCCCCCTGGGTCACCCACCATCCTCTCCCCATCTCGAGACCCCCGACCAACCCCACTTACCAAGTCTCTTTTGACATGTCAGGCAACATAGCCACACGCCTTGTGCATCGGAACATGGATGTCTCTGGCGGGTGGGAAAAAAAAAACGAATCTTTGCCAAAATCACGACTTAGGACAACTTAAAGAGAGAAACAGACAGGTGGGTTTAATGTGGGCTGGAGACAAGACAAAACGGGGAAAAACACACCTAACTCCTCATGTTGTATAGATGTGATAGAAGGACGGTAAGAATGAGTTAAGTGAAAACAGCAAACAAAAGAAGGTGGGGATTCTAATTTTGAATAAACACGTAAAATCAAGCTGCCCACTGGAGAGTTTCTTGGATTCTGGAATATGCCTATAGGACGTTGTTGAGTGCACAGGAGCCTTTGGGTGAAGTCCCTGTGTCACCTCCCACATGGTGCAACCTCCTCCGGTGTCACCTCCCATGTGGTGCAACCTCCTCCCACGTGGTGCAACCTCCTCAACCTCCACCAGCAGGTGACCCAGCCACAGCTGTAAATGCCCACGGTGCAGTGACAGGGTTCACTGCAGCCCTGGGGGTGGGCACATCCACATTTTGCAACCGGAGAACCTGAGGCTCAGAGAGTCAATAACTCGCCACAGAACGTCTCGCTCGTGCCACCGTGTGCTTACCTGACACGCTGGTGTCCTCCCAAGGAGCGGCGAGGAGGCTGGGCAGAGGAGACCCAGCCTTCTCTCCAAGGAGCGACGAGGAGGCTGGGCAGAGGAGATCCAGCCTTCTCTCCAAGGAGAGACAAGGAGGCTGGGCAGAGGAGATTCAGCCTTCTCTCCAAGGAGAGACAAGGAGGCTGGGCAGAGGAGATTCAGCCTTCTCTCCAAGGAGAGGCAAGGAGGCTGGGCAGAGGAGACTCGGCCTTCTCTCCTCCAAGCTCCCATGCCTGGCCACGGCCAAGCCCCCTGCTCGTGCCTGCAGACAGGCACCAGCACGGTGGCGGGAGTCAGCCCACGGCTGCGGCTCAGGTTTCCCTTGCAGAGACACGGTCTTACTTCTGCCAACCCCGTCTCTGTCACCAAAAACGATCCCATTCGCCTGAGTCCACACACCCAGAAAGCACCTCCGGGGAGGGTGAGGCTCTTCCAGTGCACTGTGAGCTCGGTGGCCCGTCCTTGTGACATAGACCTGCCCGCCTGTCCACGGCCCGGGTGCAGGACCGGCTGTCAGACACACGACCCCGTAGCCACCGAGGGCCTGGGCTGGGGAAGGCCTGTGCCGGGTTCGGCGCCCACTGCCGCCCTCCGGAATTCGGTAATTGTGAACAAAGGGGCCTGAGCGTGTCCAGCTGGCCTGGGCCCCGGGTTAGGTGACGCGCCCCGCCTGGGAGGCTCTCCCTCCTGCAGCCCTGGCTGCAGACTCTGGTACCTGAAGCCCACGGGGGCTTCCTGGCCCTCGCGTAGCACAGATTGCTGCCCGGAGCCACTCCGGTTACCGACAGGAGGGGATCCTCCCCGACGAGTAAACACGGGGCAGAGGATCAAACCAGTGCCGCGTGAAACCAAGCAGGCGGCCACACTGTCTTGTAGGGAATGAGTCCAGGGACAAGGCTGGACCCTGGGGGGCCCAGGAGTTTCACCCAATCCCAATCCTCATCACTGTTTTCTGAAGACTGACTGCGTGCCGGCTGCTGCCTTGGGGGCCCTCCCTGGTCACCTCCTCTCAGCCCCCCACACTCTTCTTCTCTGTCAGGCTTGGAACCACCTGGAACCCTCTGCAGGGGGTGGACAGACATCCCCCCCACCCCCCCCAAAAAAAGACATGTCCACGTCCCAACCTCTGGACCCTGTGAATGTGACTTCATTTGGAAAAAGGGCCTTTGTAGATGTAATTAGGTTAAGGCTCTTGAGATGAGATCATCCTGGATGAGGGTGACCCTAAATCCAACGACACACGCCCTTGTAAGAGACAGCAGAGGAGGAAACAGGCGCAGAGAGACACAGAGCAGGCGGCCACGTGGGGAGACAGAGGCAGAGATCAGAGCGACGTGGCTGCAAGTCTAGGGCCGCCTGGAGTCCCCAGAAGCTGGAAGGGGCAGGGAGGGTCCCGCCCTGGATCCCCCAGAGAGAGCGTGGCCCTGCGGACGCCCTGATTTCGTGCTCCTGGCCTCCAGACCTGTGAGAGAATAAATTTCTATTGTTTTAAGCTGCTCTGTTTAGGCAGATTGTCACCTCTCCGTCCCTTTGTCCCTTCAGCGCCCCCAGTGCCTGTCCGCGGCATTGCGCCACCCTGGTTTGCCGCCGCTGGTTCCCCCACCGCCCTCCTGCCGGATGCCTGCCGTGAAGCTGGGGGCTTCCCGGGTGCCCCTCATTCTTACAGTCTAGCGGGCAAGCTCCCCTCCAGAACACGAGCTCCAGGAGGGCAGGGGTTGTGATGTGTTTATTCGCTTTGTTTTAACTGAAAATTGGACTGGGATCACTGTAGATTCACAGGCAGTTCTAAGAAATCATGCAGGAAGATACAATGTATCCTTCTCCCAGTTTCCTTCCCCCAGTGGTAACATTTCGTAGAGTAATGTTATACAATGTTACAACATGATACCGACATTGACTGGATCCGCCCATCTCATCGCACTGTCCCGGTTTTACCTATCATCCTGTCTGCGCCGCATGCACACGTGTGTGGTGTGTGTGCATGTGCGTGCATGTGTGTGTGTGTAGGGGGGTTCTGTGCAACTTACGACATGGTGTATGTTCCTGCATCCACCGCCACAGGCATGGCACAGAGCATTTTCCTCACCACAAGGATTTTTTAAAATCTGATTTCTTGAAGAGTATTTTAAACATCGATTTCTTCACCACTTTATTGCCACGTCCGAGCCACGCGTGGCAAGTGGCAGAAGCTCAGAGCATGCTTGCTGGGTGGCTGTTGGGTGCATTTTACCCTCCCTGCCCCCACCCGTCCACACACACACACACACACACACACACACACACAGGTGGGGACGCCCGGCGTGAGTGCAGGTGCGGATTCCTTCCTGACTCTGCGTGACTGCCGCCCTGGCTCTTTCTGCTCTCTTTGTGGGCTGGAATTTTCGGAATCTGCGTGCAGGAGGTTCATTCGTCCTTGTGAAATTTCATCCCGTGCCCCCGTCTATCAGCTGCAGCCCGGACACCTTTCCACGTGGACTCGGTGGCCCCGAGCCTCGGGTCCCCCCGCAGCTGTGCTCGGCCGGCGTCCTCTGGGCCCGTCCACACGGCTGATGAAAGCTCTGGGCAGGGCTCGGGGAGCCTGGAGCCCGGGCGGCCCGATAACTGGCTTCGCTTTGATGTTTCCCAAGTTCAGAACGGGCTGGGCCTCCTCGGCCGGGGTCACACGCTTGTTTATTTTTGTCGTGGCGCGGGCTTTTGTGATTTCCCCTTCCCAAGTGGGACAGCTATCGTTATTGCTGTCGTTACCCTATTGGAAATGTTGCTAAACGCGCTCTCCCCGCTCCATCCGATCTCTCCCTCTCCGGGGCCTGGCGAAGACCACCCACGACGGGAAGACCTTCCTCCGTTTCATTTCGGTCTCAGGATGTGAGTTTGCAATCTCACCACAATAAAAAAAAAAAAAAAAAACAGAAATGGAAAGCAAGGCTGGCCCCCTTCTCCCCAGACCTGTGTCCCGTCTCTTCCTGACGAAGTGGGTGAAGGAATTGCCTAGATGTCCCCAAGAACTGTGCAGCTTCCAAGGGGCGGGGGACTCTGGGGCCCTTTCCCAAGGATACACGCACAGGACTGTCCTCAATTACGTTCCAAACGAGCTAGAGCAGAACAGACACCGCGAAGCCGCGTTCTTCTCGTAAATACCAGCGGATGACGCAGAGGGCACGGGCAGGGCCGCGGCAGCTCCCCTCTGGGGAGGCAGAGGAAGACCGCGGCCGAGTGCTCTGCGCAGCGGCCAAGTCCCCATGTTGTCATGGCGTCTTGCCTGGCCTCCGAGTAGGGCGTGTTCGAGCCCTTTACTTTTTTTTTCCTTCCTTCCTTCCTTCCTTCCTTCCTTCCTTTCTTTCTTTCTTTCTTTCTTTCTTTCTTTCTTTCTTTCTTTCTTTCTTTCTTTCTTTCTTTCTTTCTTTCTTTCTTTCTTCCCTCTGGCGTTTATAAGTTCAAGTCTCAAATCCGCACGCAGTCTTGCACACACGTGTGTGTGCGTGCACACACGCTCGGGCACACGCCCCGGGGACATTTTCCTTCCTTCACTCCAGCCTTTTCCCTTCCTTTGTCTTTTGGGAAACGTTGCAAACAGGGGCTGGCCGTGACGAGGTTCAAGTGGGCGTCTGGCCCGGGAACCCCTGCTGGTTCCTGCAACCTGAATTCGGTTTCGTCTCCCTTCTTCATGCTCCTGCTCGCTCTGGTTTTAGTTGTTTTTGTTTTTTTTTTTCTCTTTTCATCCTTTAGGGCAGTAATACTTTTCTTTTTAAGGAATGTCATTTTCTAATCTCCACTCTCAGTGAGAGCATTAGGAGCGAGGAATAAACCCGTGCATCTCACCCTTAAATCCAAAATTTGGAAAAAACAAATGGTCCAGTCGAAGGACTGGCAGTGGAAATGAAATTGAACGTAAAAAGAAAAAGATGTTCTGTCCCATCTATGTGGAAGGAAATATAAATTCCAAGCACAATGGGACTTTACGGATGTCTCAGGGCGGCCACGTGTGACCACACACACAACTCGCCGCACCAGCCGGGGGCCGTGGTGTGGGTGCAGCGAGTGCCCAAGTTGGATGAACAGAGACCAGCGGGGCAGGCGTCGGGAGCGGCGCTCCCCCCCCAAGTGCCCGGCCCCTCTGGAGAGATGCCTGGCAGTTACTATCGGAACTAAAAATGCCTTTGCTCTTAGAGTCGGCAACTCCACTTTTGGGAATTTATCTGCAATTGTGCAGATGCCTACTGAGGCTTGCTCATTACAGCATTGGTTTGGGCAGTAAACTAGATGCTTTTTCATAGGAGATGCATCGAACACATTATGACGCATCCATTAAGTGGAAAGCAATGTAGCCATTAAAAGTAGGGAGGCAGACCCAAAATATGCAAATGGAGCAAGGTGTGTGACATGGTGCCAAGCGGGGACCTTCGAGTTGTGGAAGACTCACCACGGATGAGCTGAGTGAAGCTGGGAAAGTTAGTTGACTGATCCCGCTGGGCCTCACTTTTCCTCATCTGTAAAATGGGGAAATGACGACATCCACCCTGTGTGGTTATTGAAGAGATTTCGTGAGTCAATATATGCTAAATATTTAGGACAGTGCCAGGCACGCAGCAAGTGCTGTATGACCATTAGTTGTCATCGTTGTCATTGAGAAGAATGTACACGTGTGTTGAAATATGCATAAGATATCCCTGGAAGGGTGGCCCGGGACCACAGGCACCAGGGATGGCTTTTGCCTGGGAGTTTGAAAGACAGAAGGACAGGCAGAAGTGGAGGAAGACTCACTTTTAACTTGCATGTTTTGAATTTCTATTAAGTGTCTGCACTCTACATTTTTTAAACCCTTTTTAATGAAAATTTGCAACCATGCGGATAATTTTGCAGAATCGTGCAGCGGGCACCCATATATCCAGCGTGCGGTTTCTGTAATCCACGTGGTGCTCGACTCGGCTTATCCCGTGTCGGTCCCTCTACCCACCCATCTTTCTGTCTGTCCATCAACACCTCCTGCTTTTTGGGATGCATTTCAAAGCATCAGTACACAGCCTCCTAAACGCTTCTGTGTGTGTATCCTGAGCTAAAGTTCAGTATTTGATTATGGGTTTTCTTTTATGGATACAATGTACATAGAGTCAAATGCACAGATCCCAAGAGTATCGTTTTTATTGGTTTTGGCAATGCATTGTACATTAACGACAAATGAAATGTGGACACCTTCATTCATAGGGAGAAGAGGGAGAGAAAGAGAAAGAGACAGCACTTGGGACCAGGAGAGAGAGAAACTGAGATCAAAATAGTGTTTTGAACCCACAGAGAAGGAAAAGTCATCATGATATCAATGTGATAATTGACCAAGTGGAGAGGGATCGACAAAGGAAAAGGATTTTTGCAGATGGCTCTCGGTTACGGGCTATTTCCACTCCCAGATAGCGTGGCTTCTTTTGGAAACTTCATAGATAGATTCTAGGGCAGGAAGCATAGTGGTTAGAGTCAAAGCTCGATCAAATTCAAATCCCCTCCTCCCCTGCTCACAAGCGTGTCTTGGACAAGTTACTCAGCCTTTCTGGACTCAGCTTCCTCGGTTTGTGGGGAGGAATCTGTGAGCAAAAATACACAGCAAGTTTAGAAGAACACCTGGCATCTAGAAGGTACTCTTTAAATGTTGTTTTTTGCTATGAGTCACATATCTCCCTATCTTTTTTTTTTTTTTTTTTTAATTGAATTGGAAAGAACCAAGCATGCAAGGTTAAGAGCTTTTCATCCTTAAGGGGAAAACATCATCTGTCCTACAGCTTCTCTGCCCTCCCCGCTCTCCAGAAATCCAGGGAAGTGAATCAGCCTGCAGCCTCTTGCTCCTTCTAATTCTTTGATTACTGCGTGATTGCAGCATCCACTCCGTCTGGGGCTAAAAAATCGAAAGAAAACAAAAATTCTTGAGCCATTTCCAGATACTGAATCTGACACCACTGTTCCTCTCCCAGCTTTTGGCAAAACCTACGAAATGAGTGACCAAGAAGGGTAAACAAGTTTAGGTAAACACTCTATAGACTGATTCATGATTTAAGTACATCAGTTAACATTTAGCTTCATTTACCATCGTGTTTTAATGTCATTAAGAATGTAACTTCTTAGGAAAACTAAGAGAGTCTGTTTTTAGCCCAGACATGCAATTAAGGGAATTAGTAACGTGATACATCATCCTCAGGAACTCCGATATAGCAAGAAATCTCATGCAACCCTTTATAAAGACGTTCTTACAACCCACGCCAGAGTTCACCGAGCTTCAATCTGAGGGCAGCAGGGAGGAAGGAAAAAAAAAAAGAAAAAGAAAGAAAAAGAAAAAGTAGGAAATCGCTGCCCTGAACCGAATGGCAGTTAAAAAAAAAGATTTGCAATTGCGCGCAGATAACACAAAGTGTAAGATCAGGGTCCGTTCTGGGGAATGCAGTCACTTTTCCATCTGGAACTCAATCGCTTCCAAGCCTCTCTGACGCCGGCTTTGCAGGGTTCGTGTGCACAGTGCAGAGTGTGTTCTCTGGGGCTGGAGTAGGAAAAACAGGGAAAGGATTTTTTTTTTTCTTTCCTTTGAGGATCTTGACGGAGAATTTCGTTTCTGACAGGCTTTGGGGGGTTGGTCTCCGTTTCTGGGAGCCTGGGACCTGCTAGGTCGGGGCTTCTCCGCCTCGGCGCTGTTGACATCTGGGGCTGGGTCACTTTTGCTGCGGGGCTGAGCGTGCACCGTGGGGAGCTGAGAGCAGCCGGGGCCTCACGAGATGCTGGAGGCGCCTGCCCGGCGGGGATGACTGGACACGTCTCTAGACTCCGAGGAGTGTCCCTGCAGCAAAATCAGTTCTCTGCATGAGAGCTGCAGCTCTCAGAGAATCCACTGGTCTTGCAGTTGGGGAAACTGAGGCCCAGAGAAGGCAAGCTAGAGTCAGACACAGGCTCCTGGGGGAGGAGGTGGCATGGGGCCGTGGCAAATGCAGCTGCAGGGACGGAAGCTCAGCCCTGCCACCTCGTTCCTGGGCAATTGGGGGGGGGCAGTTCTCTGGAGGAGCATCCTGCAGGGACGTCATGGCTCCTGCCCCGGGGGCCATGGAAAGGGTTCAGTGACTTGCTACGTGTGGGCACTTCCAGCACTCTGTGCATCATCAGCACCCGCCGAGGTGATCCATCCCACACAATTCTGCACAGAAAGCCACGGCGGGGGGGCGGGGGGGGGGGCGGGCAGGCCAGGGCCTTGATTTCAGAGTCCAGTGTCTGCACTCGAGGCCTGGCTTGGGTCTAGGCAAGGGAGACTGGATATACTTTCCCCTTTTCTTTCCTTTCCTTTCCTTTTCCCCTTTCCTTTCCTTTCCTATTTCCCTTTCCTATTTCCCCTTTCCTATTTCCCCTTTCCTATTTCCCCTTTCCTTTCCTTCCCTTCCCTTCCCTTTCCCTTTCCCTTTCCCGTTCCCTTTCCCTTTCCCTCCCTTTCCCTTCCCTTCCCTTCCCTTTCCCTTTCCCTTTCCCCTTCCCTTCCCTTTCCCCTTCCCTTCCCTTCCCTTCCCTTCCCTTCCCTTCCCTTCCCTTCCCTTCCCTTCCCTTCCCTTCCCTTCCCTTTCTCCTCTTTTCTCTTTCCTCTCTTTCCTTTCCTCTTCTTTCTTTCCTTCCTTCCTTCTTTCTTTCTTTTTTTTTTGAGGCAGGGTCTCCCTCTATTGCCCAGGCTGGAGTGCAGTGGAGTCATCACAGCTCACTGCAGCCTCCAACTCCTGGGCTCAAGCGATCCTCCTGCCCCAGCCTCCCTGTAGCCGGGACTACAGGTGTGCACCACCGCGCCCAGCGCTGGCTCTGGGCCCAGGTTCAAGCATTCTGCACCTCAGTTCCTCACTTACAAGATAGGGGTGTCACAGCGGTGCCTCTCTCACGGTTCTCCCTCGGGAGAATCAAGCAAAGCAATGTAGTCAAAACTCTCAGCTCAGTGGCCTGCACGTGATCAGGGTCAAACCAATCCCGCCATTGTCCCTGTTGGTGCTGGCGCTGTTGTTCACGGGGTGGCACTAGTGGCGCTGTGGGTGTTGGGGGGCGAGGGGGAGGGGAGAGAAACGCGGACCTGACCCCAGTGGCCAGCCGCATCTGAGGGTGGCTTAACCCCTGGCCTGACCAAAGGTCACCACCTTCCACCCTCTCTGACCTTTAGAGCTTCCAGGTCCCCACCCCATTTCCACTGCCTGCCTGGCTCCGTCCCCCTAAAGTCTTCCAGCCCTCACCTCCCTCGTCCCTCTGAGCCCCCGAGTGGTCAGGGCCTGCCACACAGTCACACTCAGCATTCTTTCTTCCCTTGTCCCTGTTCTTGTCGCCATGGCACCCCGGGGCCAGCCAGAGCGGACTCGGGCGACAGGACCACCTTCATTAACTCTTAATTCACCGAGTCCCTTAACATTTCTGCAGCTCAGCTCCCGCCCCCGTGCAGGGGACTGACGAGGCGACCTTCTCCCTGGGCTGAGAGCGGAGAGTCCCCACTCCCTGAGCCGGGTCTGTCACCCGGCGTCCTCGTCACCCGGTGTCCTCGTCACCCAGCCCAGTGCTGAGCGCGTGGCAGGTGCCCAGTGAACGCCGGACCTGCCGGCGAGTGGGGCCCTTGTTGGGGGAGAGGGATCCGGCCCAGACGGAAACTTTGTGCACCTGACAATATCGGGGATACTTGCGGGGCCCTGGCAGAGGCCCGGCACCCCGTGGGCTCGCTCCTCCCTACACCCCACGGCGCCAGCACCCCGAGCGCTGGGAGCGCGTGCCAGACCCACGGGGCAGGGCAGAGCCCAGACCCTCCCTGGCGCCGTGGGGAGCCCGGCCCCCAACGCCAGTGAGGAGAGGCGGGAGGACTTGCTAGGTCCACTCCCGTTCTCTGCTCTCTCCTGTCTTTTTCCTCTCATTTCCCCAATATCAGCCCCAGAAGGGAAGATCACTCGCAGTCCCATTTTGCAGTATGGAAATCATTGTTCCCCTCGTTGTTTCTTAGCAAAGACCAATTCTGGACGGATAACTGGTGACCGCAGAAACACGACACCAAAGCAACAGAGCTGGGTGGCAGATTTCTCCGTTACCACAAATATCCTTTCTCCCGGAGGAGCGGATCGGACGCATTTGGGATTGTTTGTCCCGTCCTCGGGCGGCGGCGGGAGGGGCGGGCGGCATGCCCCTTCTGTCCCCCGGGCCTGTCCTCCTGCCACCAGGCGCGCGTTTGCCCCTTGGTAGGCTCTTGCCGGAGCCTGGCAGAGCCGTCAGCCCCGGGGTGTGGCACTCCCCCTTCTGTGCAAGGGGAGGCACCAGCGTGCCCATCCCCCCGAGCACCGCCGCCCTGCGAGATTTGGACCCGCTTCGGGCGAAAAAGTGTCAGGGGCCACCCCGTACGGCTCCTGGGGTGCCGTGCCCCCCAGTTGCGCGGTGGGGATGAAACTTCCGAGCATGGCGGTCAGTTCTCCCTCCGCGGGAAGACGTGCACACCCGAGGGGAGACTCGGCCTCGGTGGGACGTGAGAACCAGCCTCCCGTCCTCTTTCCTCCCAACGCTGTGCTGCAGACAGCCTCAAACACGCAGAAAAGTCACGTAGTGAGTGCACGTGTGTCCACCACCAAGATTTTGCTCAATCTTCCTTCCTCCCTCCCTCCTTCCCTCCCTCCCTCCTTCCCCTCCCTCCTCCCTCCTTCCCTCCCTCCCCCTCCTCCCTTCCCTCCCTCCCTCCCTCCCTCCTTCCTCCCTCCCTCCCTCCTTCCTTCCTTCCTTCCTTCCTTCCTTCCTCCCTCCCTCCCTCCTTCCCTCCTTCCTTCCCTCCCTCCCTTCTTCCTTCCTTCCTTCCTTCCTTCCTTCCTTCCTTCCTTCCTTCCTTCCCTCCCTCCCTGTCTCCCTCCCTGTCTCCCTCCCTCCTTCCCTCCCTCCTTCCTTCTTTCCCTCCCTCCTCTCCCCTCCCCTCCCCTCCCTTCCTTCCTTCCATCCATCTTATTCTTTTTAATAGATTACTTTTTAGAACACATTTAGACTTACAGAAAAACGGAGAAAACAGCAGGGAGGAAGCCCACACCCAGTTTCCCGTTATCACCGACGTCTGACACTCACGTTGACGAACCAAGTGCATTTACTGTGATTAATAACCAATACTGACACGTTATCATTGCCTTCCTATGGAAGTCCATACTCGACTCGGGTTTCCTCTGTTTTTACGTAACATTCCCTCCCTGTGCCAGGGTCCCCCCAGAATCCCACATGACACTTAGCCGTCACGTGTCCTCGGGCCACCCCGGCTGTGCCAGTCTCTCGGACTCTCTGAGTTTCTTAGGCCCGAGGTGGAGGAGGACCTCGGGGGGCGTGGAGGAGGACCGCACGGGGGTCTGCAGGAGGACTGCGCGGTGTGCAGGGCGCCCTCAGCCAGGCCGGGCTGCGGTCTGCTCCCGGCTAGATGGGGTCCGCGTCACGGTCTGGCGAATTTCCTAGTCGGCTTGCGTGCCTCTTCTGTCAAGCGGAAAACGCAGGACATGGTCCCCACGTCCTCGTCTCGGGGACGTCGTGAGAGACCAGCAGGGGCGTGGGCTCCGGGTCACCCGCCCGGCCTCACGTCCCAGCTCCCGCGTTCACTGGCGGCAGCGGTGGTCGAGACTCGTGGTGTCCTCGGGCCTCAGTTTCCTCCTCTACAAAACGGGCTCGAAACTGCCCCTCATTTAGAAGAGGCCATGGGGCAGATGCAGCTCTGAGGACGGGGCGCCCTCGGCTAGGGCTGCCTGCTTTTCTTGGCGTCAGGAACGTCAAGCGCAGACGGTAATCGCCGTAAAACCTCTGGAGGTTTCTCGTGACCTCCGACAGAGGGGCACGGAGAGGATGTGACCCTTCCCCGACCCCGCCCACCCTGGCTTCCTAACGGGAGGCGGCTCCCCCGCGGGCAGACGGCTGCCTAATGACTCAGGGAGCAGCACAGTTAATCCGGGGCCCGATTTTATTATTGCTGCAAGTATTTCTTTTTTATGGGCATGACAGGAGACAGGCCAGGACGGTGGAAGAGCCGCGGCCGCCACTAGGCAGCGCAGCCGGGGACCCCCGCCCCCCCGCGTGTGATTCGGAGGCTCCGACCCCCGAAAGGCACGGAGTGGCCTCCGGCCAAGGCCGAGAGGAGTCCTCCGGCCACAGGCTGATTGCTAGAAACCGGAGTCACGCAGCCCCAGACCACACAGGGCCGCCCGGCACTCTCCAGCCCTGAGCGGACGTCCTTCTGGAGACTTCTCTGCACGCAGAAGGCCCGAGACGCCATGGCCGGACACATGCGGCATCTGCTTTGTGAGCTGACTTTGGTTTCCAGAGGGCCCGAGAGCCAAAACCACGTCTCTCTGAAGGAAATCCTACCCTGACACAGAAGAGCGCACCGGCTCCTGTTACCTGACCCCGAGCTCAGGGCGGGATGTTTCGGAGATAATGGACCTCGGAATGTCAGGGCTGGGAGGAGGCTTGGAGGCCACCTCAGCACAGCCGCTGACATTTACGGCATTCCTTCTGCCGGGCAGGCTCTGGGCCCGGTGCCCGCCTGGGTGCCTTGTCGGCGAAGCTCCCGCCCTCTCCCCAAGCCTCCTCATCCTCACTCCTCATCCTCACCCCGCAGACCCCGGGAGGCTGGGACCCAGGCACTCAGCCACTCGCCAAGGCCCCGGGAGCCGAGAAGTGCTGGAGCTGGGACTCAGTTGGGGCTGTCAGGCTCAGAACCTGCTCCTCCTCTCTGCAGACACCCCGCCCAGGGCTCCTTTCCCTGGGGGTCGCATGGGCGTCGCTGGGTGAGCTTCGGGGAGGTCCGTGCACCCCCAGGATGTGCACCCCAAAGGTCATGCATGTGTGCATTTTGCTTGATGAGGATACAAAGAGTTTCAAAGGGGTCAAAGGGGCACCTTCTGTACCCCTCCTTTATTGGAGGCCTAGGGGTTGCCATGGTTACCTGGCAAGCTAGGTGCAGGTCCGACCTCGGGCCCTCAGAGCCGATCCACCCCTTTCTCTGCTGCCGTCTGGCGAGTGAACATATTTCTAGATTATTTTCATTAGATTTTTTTATTCCATGCAAACCACAAACGGAAGCGTGCTCAGATCTTGTGTGTAGAGCACAACACATCATCACAAAGGGAATACACCTGTGTCAGCCCCGGACCCAGAAGTAAAATGGTAGGGACCCTCGGAAGCCCCCGGGCCCTCCGTATCCCGGCCCCCACTTCCCCGAGGCAGCCGCTCCCTGGCTCCCCATAGCCTGGTTTGGGGGGGTCGGCGAGAGGGACGTGGAGGTCCCCTAGCCCATCCTCACCGCCGTATAGTATTCCGAGGCGCTAATAAACCAGTGCCCACGCGTCCGTCCTCCTGCCAAGGCTTCCGGCTTGGGGTGTGCGGGCAGAGCGTGTGTGTGCAGGTTCTGGGGTGCATGTGTGCGGGTCTTCCTGCGGCGTGTTGGATCTGGGAGCGGAGCGTGACTTCTGGCATCGGAAGATGCCGCCAAATCCTTTTCCGAAAGGGAAGTCCGCACTCCCACGGGCAGCTGCTCGCATCCTCACCAGCATTTGGTTTTGGCCGCGCTGGTGGGCGAAGGCGTCATACGTGTTTTCAAAGTCTTAAACAACAGCTTTCCAGCTCCTTCATTTTCTCCTTCCTTGGAGGCATTTGTCTTAGTCACCCTCGACCCCAGCCCAAGACACACGCTCATAGAGCCGAAGGCTGGAGCAGCGGGCGCAGGCCTGGGTGGAGTTGGGGGGACCCGAGAGCCGTGGTGCTAACGGGGGTGTCTGAGGAGGGGGCATCTGGAGCAGCCCCAATACGTCAGCCCACGCCCGGCTGGGACGGAGCCCAGGGACCCACCTCCCTCCCTCCTCTTCCTCCTGGGGCTGTGTTGGGAGGGCCATGGGGGGGCGACCCAGTGCTGATTTTGATCATAAAGCTTGTGAGGGAGGCAGCCTGTTTATAAAACGAGCCTGCCCAGGCCTCCTCGGCAAGTGGGTTTGGGCGAAGCCCGAGGTGATGGTCCCCAGTGGTTCTAAGGCCACTCACTGGGTGTAGCCTTCACACCCTGCACTTCTCAGAGGTAGGAACGGGGCTGAGTTCCACGCTGCTGGGCACGTGCTGCCCTGGACCCGGAGCCCCTGGGACTCGGTCCCTACCTGTGACACCTGGGGAATGTGATCGGAGAGCAACCCTACACACGATCCCTCTGGCCTCTCGTCCATTAAGAACAGAAGCACGTGTGGCTCGCACGAGAGGCACAGCCCTCTCCTTGGGTGGCCCGGGAGTCCTGGCGTGCAGGCGCCCCAGGCCACCCACATCTGGGGGAGGTGCGGCCACCGGGATGCAGTAGGCTGAGCCCCCGGATTTCGGGGTGCCTGGCCACAGTCCTCAGAGACAGCGGGGAGGCGGGTCCCCCTTGTGTGCAGGCCCCGCTCCTGCTGGCCCCAGGCACTGGGCTGGCTCCATCTCCCCCCACACACCCCAGAGGACAGGAGAAATGTCCCGGGGCCAAAGCAGAGGTTCTCTGTCAACCCCAACCGCTAAAGGAAACCCTCATTCCGTACCGGAGGACCTACTAAGCTATGATTCCTCTCTGTTTCCGTCACTTGTCACTCGGGGCTTAACCCAGAGAACGTGGTGTCCTTACAAACCCAGGGATGCCCGATCTCACTTACATGTGCGATCTGAAAAAGCTGAACGCAGAGAAGCAGAGAGCAGGAAGGTGGCTGCAGGGGGCCCAGGGGCGGGGGCAGTGCAGGGCTGTGGCTCAAAGAGTCTCGGTTCTGCGGGATGAATGGGCTCTGGAGCTCCAAGGCGCAGCCCTGGGACTGGAGCGAACAGTTCTGCACTGTGTCGCTGAAGAGAAAATACTGACAGGTGAGGTGCTGCGTGTGCAGTTAGCTTGGTCGTGGTAATCATCTCCAATGTGTTAATACATGTCTATCAAAACATCAAGTTGTAGACCTTAAATACACGCAGTTTTTGTTAATTGACAGTTGACAAAAAATTGACAATTTTTATTTGTCAGTTATTCCTTAATAAAGCTGGGAGGAAAAACAAAAGATGCTTCTCGCCTTCCTCTTTTACCTTCCATTTGGGAGTTGCCCAGAAGTGGGGCGAAGAGAGAGACTTTCTCCCGCTTTGCTGCAGAGTAAGCACTTTCAGCTGTTGACAGCTCTCGCGGTTCAGGCTTCTCTGGCTTCGTGTCCCCTCCTGCTTTCCTTTCTCTCTGACCCACCCCCGTTTGTCTGTGCTGCCCCAATTCGGTACCGCACCTCTTGTAAGGCCCCTGCACGCACACACACACACACGCGCGCACACGCACGCACACACACGCGTGCACACACACGCACTCGCACACGCACACGCACACGCAGACACTCACACATGCGTGCGCACGTGCACACACACACACACATGAACACACTCACACGCCATGATCTATTTGCAGGCAGTGCAACCCCTATGTGAGCCCAGCTGCCCCGTGCACAGGTCGGAATTGGCTCCGCGGTGTGTGCGTGTGTTTGTGGGTATCTGTGTGTGTGTGTGTGTGCGCGCACGCGCGTGTGTACAGTGGGGAGGGCAGGGTTACAGGGAGCACCAGGGGTTGTTTCATATGTCCAGTATTATGAATGAGCACACACACATGGATAGAGCACCCTGCATACGCTGCCTGCTACATGTTGACAAGGGAACATATATGTACGAACGTATTTATGTGTAGGGTGACCGTTCAATTTATCATCTATGTCTGCACACATTTGAGAGTGGAAGGTGCTAGGAACGCTGGTGCCAGGGCCGAGGTGTGACCGGGCCTGTCCCCTCCTGTGCGGGGCAGGCAGTCGGGTGTGGGGGGCCCGGCCCGGCTCTGCTTCTCCCGTGCGGGGACCTGGAGCCGGTGCCCCTCGTCCCTTTGAGGGGGGCTCAGGAATGGCTGCCCCGCTTCTCACCAGCCCGTGGGAGGGAGGCATAACGAGATCGGGGATGAGGTCATTTTAAATGATAAATATTTCTTGACAAAATGCAGACGTTTCGGGATGCATCTAGAACACGGGCTACCCAGATTAGAGGCATGAAAAGCGAGTCAGTCACAAGGTGCATTTTCGTGGATTTTGAAAATCCTGACGTGGAGACGTTGGAAGAGCCCGCCGAATTCCCCTTCTCGAGGAAGGTGCTGGCTTCACCACGCTTGCAGGGACGAGGTGTTTCCCGGGTGCAAACCACAGGGCAGTGGGCCGCCTCCGTCCTGCTGGCCCAGAGGCTGCTGGAGGCACTTTCTTCGGTGGCTTGGGATGGTTAATCCGCCCCCAGCTACTGGGGCAGCGGCAGTCCCTACGGAAGACAGCCTGCTCCCGCCACTCGCTCCGGGGTCCTGGGAGTGTCTGCTGCTCTGGGGGGGGGGGGGCCTGGAAGTGTTTCCCGTGAGCTGTTCATGCCCCCCCCATTTGTCATCCGCTTCAAGTGACGCAAAGAGCTGCATATTTTGTACGTGTTTTATTGAACGCACCCGTTCCCCCACTGCCGAGATTAAGGACGTTTTATCCATAAGGCCCTGAATGAAGAGCTATTAACCCTATTAAAATTAGGTGTGAAGTTTGAGCTGCTATAGAAATTCTCTTGGTTTGTATTCACACTATGTCTAAGTTTGAGCCACTATGAAAACGCTTCCAGCAGTTGGATTTGTGCTGCGTGTACATTCACGGCGAATCTAATAACGCGTGTCACCATCAGTGTGATCTGCTGCAAACACGTGGTGTCTAAGATGACAGCACGTTGCATAGACGTAGATACAGAGAGGAAATGTTTTTTGAGCGACACGTACGTTAAAATCATTGAAATCCTGGGAAGCAAAGTTCCCGCAGTGAGAAATGTTTAAAAGAGGCTGAAGGGAGACAAGACGAGCTCTCTGCAGCAGACAGGCAAAGATAGCAAACTGAGAGTGCAACACGGCGGTGCCTGCTCTCTTCCCATATACGCAAAAAAAATGAGAGAAATCGATGATTTTTGCCTTATTTACAGGGAAAAGCTGCCCTTGACTTCTTTCTAAATCTTTTAAGAGAGATTGGGCGTGAAGGGGGAAATATTGGTTAGTTTCAAAATTTACAACGCACGGCTTTATAAAACGTATCTGACATTCTATCTAAATACGAGCGCTTGCTTCTTACCTTGGCCAAATGGGTTTCCATTGTGTCTGAGAACTGTGAATTCTTTGGACACTTTGAGGAGCTCGATTTTATTTTCCTCTGACGCTTTCCTTTTAATCTCATTCAGCTATTTTATCAGGGTGCATGTGTGTGTGTGTGTGTGTGAAAGAGAGAGAGAGAGAGAGAGATTTAAAAAGTTGAGAACTGAAGGTAGGAAAAATACCAGATGAATTGTCCCCAATTTTTGTAGCCTCCATGTCCCGGAGAATGCCCCACAAGACACTTCCTTCTGTTCTGCAGAACGCAGGGTTCTCTTCAGCGTCCCTCATCAATCCTGAAATTCCTTTGTTTGAAACAAAACAAAACTTGTGGCTTTTCTCAAAATGACAAACCAAACACGCAGAATCTAAACGCCCCCCCCCCAAACACAAGACCGACTATAAACCTTTATGACTCAGCAAGCATATTTTATGGAGACCCCAGTAAAACCCCAGGGGCGGCAATAAATTAATCGCCAACTGCACGTCTGGAACCTTCAGCCTCCGAAGGCAGAGGGAGACCGGGGTGCCCCGGTTTTGGGGGATCTGTAGACAAACCATCAACGTGGCGGAGACGCCCCAGATCCTTCCAAACGGCCCGGACGGGATGAGGCTGGGAGAGGCAGGGACTGAACATTCACCCCCCGAGCACGTTTCCAAACTTCTGCCTCAAGCAGGGAGACAGCGTATTTGGAATAAACAGAGGAAGAAATGACACAATGAATCAACTAGCGGAAGTGGTAACTACAGTAGCAACGTCAGAAAGATACCGAGGGAGGCTAAAAAGGCAGAGGGAGATGAACTTAACTTTTCAGAGCTTGCACAACCCGCCGATGTGCACCTAAATCTTTAAATGGAAAAGGCAGTTCCCATTGCTCTGTCTCGGCTGGGACCTCACCCCAGCTCTCACATGCAACGACTGTCACCACGGACAAGTCATTTTAAATCCTGCTTCGATCGACATGTGAAGACGATCTCCCCCTTCTAGCCCACTCTCTGGGAATTATCGTGAGCGTGAGATGAGGGGGAAAAAAAATAGGAAAGAGAAAAGGCATTTTGTATAATATTTAAAGAGTTTTGTGGCGTCTCAGAATGTAAAAGGAAAACTGGCGCTGCCCTTGTCACAGGTCACTGGCAGCAGAGCCTGCCTTTGCCCTTGGGGTACCTGGGGCACCCTGCGGTGAGGAACAGCCCAGCCCCGCTGTTCCTGCGGCCAGGTCCCTCCCAGTGCTTTCTGGGGGGTGGAGGGGGTTGTTTTCTTCCCTCTGGCAGGAAGGAGCTTCCTCCTGCAAGTGTCCTGACGTGGCTCTTGGTATTCCAGAAATTCCTTGGCTGACGGACAGCAGGTCCAGAAGGGAGCAGTCCCAGGCCTCAGGACGTTGAGCAAATCTGTGTTTGAAACTTCTCGCACACACGCTTGTGCACACACCCTCACGTGCACGCCGCACTCTCGTACACACTCAGACATGGGGTGCCCACTCTCGTGCACACCCTCAGATACGCGCACGCTCTCACCCCTGCCCACACTCCGGCACCCGTGCTCACATGCACACTCGCACACACACACACACACACACACTCATACTCACGCACACCGCTCTGTATCTTGCATGGTCAGCAAACCACCCTGGGCACTCCCAGATCATTCGGGGCCATTCACACACACACTCACACACTCACACTCACGCACACCGCTCTGTATCTTGCATGGTCAGCAAACCACCCTGGGCACTCCCAGATCATTCAGGGCCATTTCCGGGCACCCTCGCCAGCAGCCCCTGAGCAGAAGGAAGCCCGTGAGTTGACGAGCCTTGTCTGCTCGCACTCAGACCCGCCTCCATCCCAGCCCACGAGGAGGCAGCTCAAAGCAGCAGACCTGACACCGGGTTCCAAACGCAGAGTCACCTCCCTGGTGGCTTCCTGGACAACGTCTCCCTTGACACCCAGGCGTCCAGGCCCGTGTGGTCCCAGGGCCTCTCTGGGCTCCCCGCCAGGTCTGGCGCCTAGGGACAGGCAGTCCTTTCATCAGTGCCCCAGAGTGCTGCATGTCAGAGGCCATTGGGAGGATCAATTGGTGCCAGGGGGCACCAATCCCGGGGGCCATGTGGTTTTTCCGTCCCGGCAGCAGCCTGAGCCCTGCATCTCAGTGTCCTTCCCGCACCCTTTGTGTAGCCCCAGCCGGTCCCATCTCTGGGGGGACTGGGGGCTCAGATCAGGAAACACTGGGTTTGGGGGCCCTGCCTGCCTCCCTGGCCCCTGGCCCCCAGCCGAAGCCCACTTAGCTGGGCCTCAGACACCACTCCCCACCCCGGTCACAAAACGAGGATGAACATCACATCCCGCGAGCCCACTTTCCGTGCCAGTGCCTGCCCTGGGCCGGGCGGGGTCTTTTGTCTGTGCGATTATTCCTCCCACGCCCCTCCCTCTCCCGACTCCAAGCCCAGCTCCCCGAGCAGGGCCCGGGCCCGCTGAGCCCCAGGCCGGGCATCGCGGGTGCTGCCCTGGCCCCTGCATTGCGGGGTACCTCCCGTGTCTGAATGCGGGGTGCGTGGGAGTTAAACAAAGAAGGAAAACGCACACGCTTCAGTTATTCTTTCTATTATCGTTGTTCTTGTTGCTACTGGAGGTGGCCTCTGCTTCCAGCGGGGAGAGACGGGCATGAGCTCACCACCCTGCCAAGCCGTGTTTTGTGTGTGTGTGTGTGTGTGTGTGTGTGTGTGTGTGTGTGTGTGTGTGTGTGTGTGTGTGAGATGTGTGGATAGCAGGCACCTCCCAGGGGCAGAGGGCTGGGAGCCGAATCTCTCCCTGTAAAGCTCCTTGCTGGGAGTTTCACACTCGGGTTTTGTTATTCAAATGCCAGCGACACCTGCCTAACCCCATGCGCCTCAGATACGCCCCACTTCTCCTGGTCCTGGAGGAGCCCCGGGGTCCTGGTGAGAGTACGTGTGACCCTGACGCCCCAGCCCTACAGGCGGAGAACGGCAGGCGGATGCCTGGTGCTTCCGTGGCGTGGCATTCGTGGATTGCCGGCTCAGTGACTGTACGAGTGCCATTAACCCACAAGCGGTCTCCCCTGCCGTGCGGCCGGCTTCCGCCCACCTGGACCCCCGTGCCGGTAACCCGCGCGCTGTGCTGCTGGGTGCCCTGGGACCCCTTTTCGCTGACGCTCTCAACTGCCGCGGGCCGGCGGCTCTCTGCCCAGCGGCCTGGCACCAGCCTTTGCAAGATCTGGGTCTGTCCGTCACCCCGAGGCTCCGGGCAGCCAGCCTGGAGGAAAACAACAGGAGCCAGAGCCACGAGCCGGGTGACAATTATCTTGTCACCGCCGGAGCCACAGACTTATGAATGGCCCCTTGGCTGGAGCAGAGCTGGCCGCCGGGAGGTGCAGAGGCAGCCCCGGTGCCAGGTTTGCAGCCCGGCCGCGAGATAAATCGCTCCCTCACCAGCCTCCGGAGGGCCCAGACTCCCCACAGAGGCGGCCTCGTATGTTTATCTGTTAAAATAAAACTGCCCCGAGCGCCCGTCCGTCCGTGGAGTCGTGGTCCTCACCGGGGAAGGAGGGAGGCAGCTCTGGGGGGGGGGGCGGCATCGTGGGGGGGGACTCGTGACGATGTCACCACCCCCGGCTCACCGGGGCACGTCAGAGCAGTCCACAGATATGATTTGAGCACCCACCGCGCGCCAAGGACGGACCCAACCCTCGGGGCTGCAGCGGCGAACGGGCCAAAGCCCCTTAGCTCAGGAAGCTCACGTTCTAGCTGGGGCCGGGGGAAGGAGAATAAACCAATCTACAGCAAGGCAGCGTCAGGTCCTGGTGGAAACGAAAGAGGAAGGGAGACGGGTAGGAAGGGCTTCCCAGAGGAGGGGGGACCAGCTGTGTGGAGACTTGGTGGGAGAACGTTCCAGAACATTCCGGAAAGACGGAGTGGTTAGTGCCAAGTAGAAGCGAGCTTGACGTGCTCGGGGCGTGGACAGGAGAGGCCTGAGGCAGGGAGGTAGCAGGAGGCAGGTGAGGGGGGCGGGCAGAGGTAGGTGGCGAGGGGCTCGTGGCCCAGGGAAATGGCGTACATTTCCGCGGGGTCACCCTGGTGACAGGTGGGGAACATGCCGAGGGCGGCCAGCTGGACGTGGGAGGCTGGAGGGAGGGCTTGTACAGCTGCCACGCGTGACGTGGAGAGGGCTCAGACTACGGTGGTGTGTGCTGCGGGAGCTCACAGCAGGCTCAGGAATTACCCCCCAGTCTGTGTGCGCCAGGAGTCGGCCCGGCCCGGCTGGGTGTCCTGTGCAGCCTTCCATCCCAGGGCGGGGGTCTCCCCCGAATGCTCGACTGGGGACGGGTCCAGTTCCTCGCTCGCTCGGGCTCCCGGCAGAATTGAGCTCCTCTGGGCTTTGCCGGGTGGGGCGCTGCAGTGTTCTTGGTGGGGTTTTTTTTTTTTGCTGGTTGGCCCCGGGCTAGAGGCTGCCCTCGACCACTGGAGGCAGCCGCAGTCGCCCGCCACGGGGGCGCCCAGGCAAGGCCACATGCCCCTTCACAGCCAGGACTCCAGCCAAGCCAGGGCCCAGCCTTGGGTGGCACCCTCACGTATCCATGCACCTGGGACGTGACACACGGGTCACCTTTGCGGGATGCTGTCAGCCAGGGGCAGCCCCTCCAGGCCCAGCCCTCGCCCCAGGGGGCAAACACCAGCAGGTGGAGGCACGGGGCCTCGGGTCTGCCACCTCCGTGCCATCAGCGGCTATGGTGGAAAGTGGATGCTTCTGCTAAACATTTTGAATTTCCTACAAGAAACAGCTCATGACGATCCCCGCTTAATGCATGAGAAGCAACATTTTGCCCTGTTTGTGGCAAATGATGATTCATTTTTCTCCACTGAATCACTCAGTCCCAAGATGCATGTGGGGAGATAGAAGCTCGGTAGACGGGATTTTAAAGTAAGTTAAAGGAGCCGCCAGAGGAGGCTGGATGTCATGCGTCACGAGAGGCAATGTCACCTGTTCCTGGGTCACAGCCCTCCCCAAGTTTGTTGGCTCACAACGCTGACGTTCACTTTACCTGCTACTTGGAGTGGCGCCATCACTGGGCAGGCCCGGAGGCTGGGGCTGGGTACCCCTGGGGGGGAGGGCGGGCCCTCACACAAGTGCCACTGGGACCGTATCGGGGCTGCTGGCCAGACGACTGACGCGTGTCCTCTGGGTGCGGGCTGGTTCCTGCAGACGGTGGCTGGGTTCTAGGGATGGATCCCAAAGACAGACATTTTGACGGCCCATCCTGGAAACCGAGCAGGGTGATTTCTGCTGCGTTCACTTTGCTGGAATCAGTCACTGAGCAACCAGCGTCCACAGGGAGGGAGACGGGAATCCGCCCTTGCGCGGGAGGTGGGTAGAAGGATGGCATGTTCTGTAGCCACCACACCGTCTGAGAACGTACGGTGGCTCGAAAACAGCATGCTGGTAGGGGGCACTCCTGAAGTTCGGGTGATTATTTCCAGCCTTGGTGACCGATCGAAGGAGGAAAGTCGGGCTCCCCCTTGCTGGCCCCCAGGGGTAAGGGGTGGGCATCAGCTTCGAAGTTGTCCCCTCGCTCAGCTGCAGGGGGAGGGGTTGTCTCTCGGCTTCCCGGGCCTCAGTTAGTTCATCTGTAAAAGGGGACAACGGCTTCTCAGTCTACATATTTCAAGAGCGGTCATAGAAAAACACCAAGTGTCGTGGCAGGTTCGAGCCACTGGGGCTGTCGCGTGGGACGGCGAAGGCAGGTGGTGGCGGCTGGACCCGGATCCCGTCAGCCGCCCGCAGCCCTGAGGGACCCAGAGCCTCCTTGGCTGGCCGTCGCGACATGGGCTCCTCTCCCGCCGCAGAGACCCCAGGAGCGAGTGGGCACGGGCGCCCTCCACACCTCCCCGCGGCTATTCCAACGCCCCATGTTAAGCTAATTCCGACAACAAGTCTCACTCACACCGAGCATGCGCCTACATGTGCCAAACGCCGCGCCAGATGTCGGCCACGCCGAGCCAAATTCCCTTCCTCTGCGGAGCTCGAGTTCAAGAACCGGAACCTTCTAGCAACCGACGAGCCAGGTGTTTGCGCTTCGGAGTTAAGACCTTTAGGAAACTTGGCAACATTTTTCCACTTTTCGTCTGGATAGCGTCACGATCTTCGGGGAAGGCCAAATGATACAAAACATGATGTCTTTCTGGGCGAGGTGAAAGTTTCTGGGACAGATAGCTGGGACGTAACATGGTGAATGTGATTAATGTCACTCACTGGTGCATTAGAAATGGTTACAATTGTAACTTTTACGGTACATATATTTACCCTGATTTTTCAAAGGTTAACAATGTATCAGTGATGTATCAAAACTCATGGAATGTCATAACTTTAAGTGAGCGACTTGTATAGCACCCGAATTTGTACCTCAATACTGGTTTTTAAAAATGAATACATAAATATTTTTAAAGATACACTTCCAAATTTAAAAACAATATATCGCAGCCCAGATGGCGAGATAAAACTCTATCGACCGTCCTGGATGTTTCCATAATGACTGTTATGTTCTTTGAGACTCATTCTCGCTCCTCTTAGCCAAGCTTTTGCTCAACAGAAAATCAGACATGCCAGACGCGTGCTCCAGGCCAAGCTCAGCGTCTTGCAGGAGAAACTTCTGGCTGGCTGATTCACAATCAACTTCATCCCCACCGACACACGAGAAGCTCGGACCAACCCGTCTTGGATGTAACCCGATGCCCCGCAGACTGCGTCACTGAGCCCTACCTTCTCCCTCCGTACCCGTGAACAGGATCCCATCTTTCGTAATCCTGGAACTTATATGTTCCAGGCAAAAATCCCCACAGCCGAGACACTTAGTCCGGCAGATGAAGGACCCGGTTTGCCTGTTACGGGCAAATATCCACATGGGCCGCCGGTGCAACCAAGTACTCAAGGAAATCGAACCTGGATCCCAACAAAGGCGAATTGTGCGCAAATTGAAATGCGGGCTGGGCTGGGTGGGCACCACGGAGAGGAAGTGCAGATAGCAAGGGACGCCGGGGTCAACCCCCCCAAAAGGAGCCGCCCGCTCTCGGTTTGGTTTCAATTAACGTCAGGAATGATTTTTTTTTTCTTCTGTTGGCCCGTGGAAAGGTAGAATTGCCGTGGCGACTGGCATCTCACGTAATTGGCACTGATGGTCACCGAATCCACAGGGCTGAGACCGACACCCCGAGTGCTGCTGATTTAGGTGAAACCGAACAGCCTGGACGCGACCACAAACCCGGCTGAAATGTGCACGTCCCGGGACGGGGCGGTTTGCATCCTGGGCAGCACAGAGGCTCCACTGTGCCCCAATCAGGACCCGGTCCAAACCCCATCTGGGCGTCCTGCCGCCCGCGGCGCTCTGGGATGCAGATTCCGAGGCTGGGGGGCCACTCTACAGCACCCCCATCTCCAGCTACCGCTAGCGGACGGGGCTCCTGGCAGCCACCCAGGCCAGTGTGTGGTTCCAGGGCTTGAGGGCCCTGGGATTGTGCGGGAGGCCACGAGGCCGAAGGACAGTGCATTTACTGAAACCAGCAAAATAACTGAAAATTCTCAGTGCGCAGAGCGTGCCTGGCCAGTGCCCTCTGTGAGGGGCCACCTTGGCCCCAACCCCAGTCGCTGCTCTCCATGCCTGCCCCCTCGGGGACACACGGCGAGAGTGGACGCCCAGGGATAACGGTGACGATGGCATCACTGTTGAAGGACCTGGGACTGCAGATGCCATTGGCGTGACTGGGTCTCATCTCTCCCTGGCATCTGGGGAAGAGCCTCTCTCGAATGTCTACCGTGTTTCCCTGAAAACAAGACAGGGCCTTATATTTATTTTTCCTCAAGAAGACACCCCAGGGCTTATTTTCAGGGGATGTGTTATTTTCCTCTCAAAGCC
This sequence comes from Mirza zaza, assembly GCA_008750895.1. Lineage (NCBI taxonomy): Eukaryota > Metazoa > Chordata > Mammalia > Primates > Cheirogaleidae > Mirza > Mirza zaza. Next base: position 46,383 of record VSMD01014519.1, read on the forward strand.
TCAGCTTGCAGCACGCACAGGATGGCCGGGACCCGACAGGGGGAGCCGGCCTTGTTGGTGGGGCTGCCCGCACCTTTCCGGTCGGTCACCTCTGGGACAGCAGCTGTCACTATGGGGCGGATGAGAAGGGCTGCTTGTCTTCTTTCCCGCTCTGCAACAACATGCACGGGTTGTGCAGATGCGCTGTGTAGCCACGCCTGTCACTAGGGCTTATTTTCGGGGTGGGGCTTCTATTGCGCGACTGCTTAGAAACCCTGCTAGGGCTAATTTTATGGGTAGGGCTTATTTTCAGGGAAACACGGTATATCCAGCCACCAGCCACACACAGCCACTGCGCATACTTAATTCGTGTGAGGTCGCCGGTCAGGAGGGAGGGAGGGAGGCCCGGTGCGTGCTCAGAAGCAGGGGGCCTGATGCAGAGGCAGAGGTCACGGGAGGCTTCCTGTAGGAGGCAATACCGGAGCAGATTACTTGAGGAAGCCCAGAAACCCTCCAAGACCAGGGAAGGGGGTGCAGCCAGAAGGAGCAGGTGCAAGGAGGGAAACCGCCAGGAGCCTGCTGGGAACCCCCCCAGCTCCCCGGGGTGGTGTCCACACAAGGGGGCAGATGGGGAGTTGGGGGCACCCGTGGGGGCTGGGCCTGGCGGTGGGACTCGGTTCGGTAGGCAGCGGGCCCCGCAGGGGCTTCAAGGTGCGGTGCGTGCTCAGGGGTGGGCGTGTCAGAAACCTGGGTCCCTTGGCCTCTGGAAGGAGGGTCAGGAGAGAGTGAGGCCGGTGCAAGACCCGTCTGGAAGCTGTGGTGTGATCCAGGAGGGTGTGGACAGACGGTGGCCGGGGGGACGGACAACAGGGACAGTCGCAAGTTGGATTTAGGTAGATATAGAGGACACCGCTTCCGGAGAGTTCAGCCACTCGTCGATATACTCTTATCCCTCCTGGAGGTCCTCCCTGGGAGGTGACCTCGGCCCCTTTCCCGGTGGCTGCTCCTGCCCGACTCTGTCCATCCGAGCCCTGCTCCCCGTCCTGCCTCTTCCCCTGGGGACCAGGAGTGGTAACAGCTCCAGCGCCATAGCCCGGCTTCCCTCGCTGCCCCTCGGGGCTCTCTTCCACCCATCTCCACCTGGCTAATAAACACACCCAGGAACCCTTTCAACTGGAGTGGTCCATCCACTTCCCTGCTGGGACCCTGGAGTCTGCAAATTTAACAAGATTTTCGGGGGCTCTTGTGCACACCCGACAACGGGCCAAGCTCAGAGCCGTCACCAGTGCACGCGATTTTTGTGCTTGGTGACACCCCGTATGCGGCAGGGCTGGGACCCAACTGGCACGCACAGAAAGGATGTCACAGGTGGGGCCTCCCACTTGGTCAGCAGGTGTGAGCGGCCAGTCTCCAAGCCGTCTACACCAGGGGTTAGGGATTTGGGACGTCCTCCCTGCATTCTTAAGGAACTAGCTGATTTTTCTGTTCATTTTTCTCCATTTAGAATTTCTTGTGCTGCATCTCCAATCCCCCCAGATTGTACCAACACGGTCGTAATAATAATTTAAAGACCAGTGATCCATTATTTACGGCGTGGGTCCCCTCCCTCCCTCCCTCCCTCCCCTTCCCATTCTCTCTCTCTTTCTCCCTCTGATATATTAGCTGAAGCAAGTCGAACTTTATAAAAATCTATATGAATTTTTTAAAAACATAAGTTGGTGGCAATTAGTTATTTTATTTGAAAGTCACGGTTCGTTTCCATGACATGCTCCTCAGTGTGTTTGTAGCACAGTTCGATGGACAGGAACACCATAAGGCAGGCCGTGGCGGATTTATCCGTGCTTTGAAATGAGGGGGAGCCGTGGGCTTCCCCAGGGGACCCGCTGGCCTGGGAGCCCCTCAGTGTAACCCCAAGCAGGTCCCCAACTCTGTCTCTGGGGTTCCCATCCACCCGAGAGTTACTGAGCCCGGTAAAGCGAACCCCATTCTGTGTTTAGTCTCACACCTCCTCACAGATCCATGCATTTCCCCCCACCCCTAGAGTTGGAGATATTTAAAAATAAAACAAAAGCAAAAAAAAAAAAACAGGTCCTTTCTTTCTCTTGCTCCTTGCACGCAGCGTTCAATAAATTGCAATAGGCAAATGTCGCCGCGGCGACCGTGAACTCCGTTGTACACTATAAAAGCCCCCATTCGCTTTCCTTTTGGATTGGATTTCCAAACGGGTCAGATGTTTACAGAAATGGCCCAAACTGTACAAATAAACCGTAGCTCTAGTGAGGACGGCAGTTTACATTACTCCGGGTCAGACGCAGATGGAAGCCGCAGCCTGTCCTTTGAAAACCACTCCGCACGGCGTACGTGCGAGCCCCGTGCCCCGTCTGGGATCCCTCATCCCCTCCGCAGAGCCTGGGGACAGGCGCGGCGACCCTACAAACCCGAGCACCCTTCACACCCCAGCTGGGTGGCTCTGGTCCCCCCACCAGGGCAAACAAGCGGGGTCGTGCACCCAGGAATGCCAGACTGCGCCCACGCTGCGGACCTCCTGCACCCCCTCTCGACCTGGGGGGTCACCTGTGCACTCGGGGTCGCCGCTGCTCACCTGAAGCTCTCCAAGAGCAGGAGCTGGGTCTTGTTCTCTTGTATTGGGTGCATGTGACGCGAAGCCTTGCACACAGATGACCTTCCCCTGTTTGCCAATCCAACCCCCGTTTTACAGACGGGGAAACCGAGGTGCTGAAAGGCAGGTGGGCTGTTTGGGGGTAGCAGGTAGATGGAGGGTAGAGGTGGATGTTCAGCGCTCTGGCCCACCCTGTTATAGGTGGAGCAGTGACTCACACCGCCTCCCTGCAGGATGGGGGGGTCAGCTCCCCTCTCAGTACCACTGACGCCAACACACACTGCATCACTGCTTGCAGCTGGGGGGCGGGTAACCCAGCTCCTCCCTGGGCCCCCGATGCCAGGAGTGGGAGGCACAGTGCTGACCAGCCCTGCCCCATCCATCTTCTCTCAGCATTATTGACAGATGGGGACTCAGCCGTCCCCGGGGCCCCACTGCCACCAGGAGTGGGGGAATGGGCTGGAGAGGGGACTAGACCCTCATCACATTCATACCGCCCAGCAGGGAATAGGAGCTCCACCCGCCTGCTTCCACTGGGCAGGGCAGGGAAGGCGAGGCCCCTGCTTGGCTCCCGCTGGGAGAGTTAATTCGAGTGCTGCTTCCATGAGGCTGGGATGCGGGTGCAGAAGATTGGTCCCCGCTCAGCCCTCCTCTAAAACCGTAGAGAGAGAGGGAGCTGTCCCGTTGGTGTTTGGCTGGCTGGAGTCGGGTGGATACGGTCACGCAAGTTTTCTGTTCTGCTAATCCAGGCCTTCCCTGGTGTGCTGAGCTGAGCGGGGGAAACCGGCTTTACTAGGGCATTTTTCGTCTGGGCTCATCGGAGCTCTGGGCTACTCCAGCATCCTCTTATCTGGGGCAGGTGAAAGACAATGAGGAAACTCAGGGAACTTTCTGCCTAGTGATTCCTTAAGTCCCGAGGTCTGTAAGCAGTCTGCCTCCTTCATTCCACGTTTCCGTCTTTGCGTATTTGTCTACTGTGTTGCACGTAGGGGTTTCGGTTGCGACAGGTGCTTCCTGGGGGAATGGTGCTACTCCATCTCAGCAGGAGTCAGGAGTCTCCCCAGAGGGAAAGTTTGAACCTAAGTCAGTCGATTCTCAGAGGCCCTGGTTTGTAGCCCTGCTGCCCCGCCAGGCTGCCCCACCGCCCCGCCAGGCTGCCCCACCGCCCCGCCAGGCTGCCCCACCGTCCCACCAGGCTGCCCCACCGTCCCACCAGGCTGCCCCACCGCCCCGCCAGGCTGCCCCACCGCCCGTGCTGCGGGGACCGTCACCAGCTCCGCCGTCAGCACCTCTCAGCGGCAAAGTCGCAGCCGCACTTGGGGCCTTCCGGAACAAGACACGCTGACCTCCCCAGCCTCCCCCAGTTAGCCGTGGCTGGGCAGACTCACCGGGCCCCAGCGTGTGTCGGGGACATGTTCCCAGCCCGCTCTCAGTCGAAGGTCACGTTACCCACGGGCTCCGACCGCTTCCGCAGGAGGCCTCGGCAGACGTCCGGCTCAGGGTTTCTCCACGTGACGGTTCACGTTCTGTTTCCGTCCTTTGGTTTCCTCCTGCAGACACACTCAGGAGATAGGCATTTGAATCGCTCTTTGGTCTGCGACTGCTTGGGCGGCCCAGGGAAAATACGCTAGCACGTGCTAGACACCCTCACTCTCCTCGTCCAGGATGAGGGCGGCAAGCACATGGCAGGGGACGGGGGAGGTGGGGATAGGTCCAGGCCCACCCAGATCTCCGGAGACCAGGAGGAAGCAGGAGCTGTACCAAGAGTCAAAGGTCAGGGTCCCTGCCCTTGTGGCTTGCTCTTCGGTGGCGAGTCACAGAAATGGAAACAGGGACAACACATCTGGGTCTGCCTGATATTTTCATGCAAAAGCTGTGAGCTCTGCACGGAAGTTTAGCATGACATCAACCAAGCGAGCAAGCACTAGAACTAAGAGCTGGTAGGAGCTCCCCACCCCACTCCCATCTGTAGCATGGAGAAGATCACAGTGCCCACCGCACGGCACTGCTGCGGTTAGTTGGCACCACGTGTGTGTGTTGGCCAGTACAGCGTCTGGCCTATCAGTGAGCCTCACGTGATAGGATCGCTCATTTTGTTTTCTTCGCCTTTCATTGCCCCCGTTTTGCCTTTTGTTCTTTCACCAAAGCCATTACAGAGCAAACTCTTTCAAACAAAAGGAAGGGTCCGCGGGCACCTTCTTTCGGAACGACATCCCTGTGGCTTCCGATCCGTGTTCCACAGTTAAGTTTGGGAAAGGGGGCAGGATTTGGAAAGTCCCAGAGAAGAGACCAGAAACTGGAAGTTATAAAATCCTGGGCCGTGACATCAGGATGTGGGGGTGCAGTTTACACAGGAGGCCGTCTCTTCCAGGAACCCGGCTGCCCGGCCGCCGCGCCAGAGGAGTTAGCGCCGCCACCGTAGGAGTCTGGAAACCAAGACGGCGCTCTCCCCGAGTCAGGGTTTGCAGTGGGGCTTGGGGTTTTGGTGCCGTAAGGAACTAGCCCGAGTGCCTGTTAGCTCACCCCACAGGCAGCTTGGGGCTTTGCCTGGGAACAGGCTGGGGTGAGAGGGAAGGAGGCTTTTAAGCAGCTGAGAATGCCTGAACCTCACTGAACCAGTTGGAAATTTTCATGGACTGAGACTGTTTCTCCTGATCATACATCCCCCCTGGCCCCATCCTTTTCATCAGCTGCACAGAGGAAGGCTCTCCTCCTCGTGCTCTTCTTCCTCATGGCCGTTTCTAAACTGCTGTCTCTCCTCTTGACCGTCTCTTGGGAGCCCCTCTGCTTCTGCAGGTCACCACTGAAGGCGGGTCCCACCATCTCTCGTCTACCAGCTGAGGGGATTTGACCCTGGTCCCACCCTGCTCCTTCTCCTTCTCCTCAGCCATCTCCAGGACCCACGGACGCGCCTTCCGACGTCTGGCCTTGCCGTGACCCGATGCCCCTAATTCTGATGCTCTGCACCTAGTGGTTAAGTTCAGGGGGGCAGGGGAGAGGGACAAAACTGTACCTGTTGGGTGCACTGTTCTGTGGCAGGTGCACGGAAAGCTGCGACCTCAGCATGCTACAATTCATCCGTGTAACAGAAAACACTTGTGCCCCTTACATTTTTTGAAATTAAAAAAAAGAGTTCAAGTCGAGTTGCCTGTGTCTAGAGAAAGACGCCGACCTTTGTCTGGTGCAAGCCACTGTGAGTCCGGATCTCTCATATGGAGCTGAATCTTCTTCCTAAGTTTTGCAAATAGGAGTTTTGCAAACGGGAAGAGCCAGAGAGGAAATGGCTGTGAGTTGACCCAGGTGGGCAAGACAACAGATGCTTCTCGGAATCCCAGCGCCTCCGAGCTTAGCACGCAAACGGCCACCACACTGAAGGGCCAAATGGACAGGGTGATGGGCAGCTTGGTGGCACCTCGGTGCTGCAACACCAAGACCAGGTGTGTCTCCTCTGGTGCATGGTACAATATGAGCTGCACAGCTCTCAAATATCGCCTGGCCAAGGTGAACGGGGGACCCTGGAATTTACTGAGATTCAGTGAAAGAGAAGGTCGAATTTGGGGCCAGGTGGAGTTATGAAGGATTAAAGACTTGTCTCTTGCACAACTGAGATTCGGACTGAGAAGGTGGGGCTGGGTGGAAATGTCCTCTGCCCTCTCTCAGTCTCCCATGGTGACCACAGCTGCTACCTCCATTCATTCAGGTGAGTCCCGAGTCACCACCCTCCCCTGGGGTGGCAGAACTGCAGAACTTGTCACCTCAAAGGGATCTTCATCGGACGCAGGAAGAACCGGAGGGTCGGGAAGGTGTAGAACTTGAAAACTGGACTGAGACCCAGGCCCCTGGGCTCCCACCAGAGCTGTCACTGCTCCATCACTCACTCTGTAGCTCACGGGGACCAGGGACATTTACAGGTGGGGCACACCTGACCAAACGTCCCCAGCGGAAGCAGGTGGTGCCAGGCACCTCATGACACGTAGCGTGATCGCTTTCAGATGATGTCACGGAGGAAGATGTTGGCCGAGCAGGTCCAGGTTTACTAAGGCGCCGGGACACTGCCCAGAGAGGCTCCCCTGCCCGCCCCATCCGTGCACGGCCACCAAAGCAGGACTTACCCACAGCCACTGACAGGAGAAAACAGAACAGGGGACAGCCCTGGGTCTTCTGGTGCCAGAAAAGAGAAGGGTCAGGGATGGAGGAGCAAAGAGCTCAAGCGCTGTGAGTTCTCTGCTGCTGATCCGCCGCCGTGGCTCTGGGGGCAGCCTCGGAAATGCCTGTCCTCGCTTACTGCGGAGGGAGGGAGGGGTAGGGATGAGCCCCCTGGGGAAAGTTCCAGAATCGGGCCACTGTCCTCCTGGATAAAACCTGCCCCGTCGCTGCCCTGGTGTGAAGAAGCAGCACGGTCCCTGGGGAAGGCCGGAGTCCCCCCGACCTGCCACGTGACCCTGGTGAGCCCCAGACTCCCCGCGTGGTCTCAGGGTCTCCATCGCCATGGCGGGCGTGGGGACCGTCCCAGCCTGGCGGGGCTTCGGGAAGATCCGAGAGAGACGCTCGGCCGGGGTCCTGGCGCATGGTAACGGCATTCTCGGGCGGTGCTGTCGTGCTGCTCTTAGAATTTTCTGGGGTCACGTTACGTGTGCACTCATGTAGACACACTCAATTTCCAATGGGAAACGTGTTAACATTTTCTAGAATTTTCTAGGGTCACGCTATGTGTGCACTTGTGCACACACTCAATTTCCAATGGGAAACGTGTTAACATTTTATAGAATTTTCTAGGGTAATGTGTGCACACATACAATGTTTAGTGGGAAACATATTATTTTCTAGAATTTTCTAGGGTAACGTTATGTGTGCACTCATGCACACACACACACTCAATTTCCAGTGGGAAACCTGTTAACATTTTCTAGAATTTTCTAGGATAATGTTATGTGTGTACTCGTGCACACGCACTCAATGTCCAATGGGAAATGTGTTAATATTTTCTAGAATTCTCTAGGGTAACGTTATACGTACGCGCATGCATGCACACAAACACGCAAAGTCCAATGGGAAACTTAATATTTTCTAGAATTTTCTAGAATCAACTTATGTGCTCTCTCTCTCTCCACACTCTCACACACACACACACACCATTTGCAGAGGGGAAATTGTTAATATTTCATGAGTTTGTGGTTAAGCCAAGAGCTAAATTCTCAGCCAAGGAAATCAAATTTTACAGCCCCAGGGGAGTCGTTCTGAGGCCCCGCCCGGGCTCTCTAGCGCCCGCTCTGCGACTGCACTCCCACTGCCTTGCAGTGAGTGGTCTTCGCCCAGGTGTTCGAGTCCGTACGTGGCAGGGCGCCCACACCCTTAATGAGGGCACTGTCCCCTCTTCGAGCTGGACTCAAGTGGAAACAAGCAGCAACGCCTGGGAGGGCACAGGGTGGCCTCCTTCTCAGCTCTCGATGCTCCTGCCCAGAAGACAGAGCCCGGGGTGGGCAGAAGGTTCCAGATGGGGCACTGGAACCACAAGGACGGGGAGGGTTCCCGGGAGCGGGAAGGGTCTTTGCTCCCCAGTGATTTCAGCCGCTGTTTCGCACTTTGTTTTTTTTTTGTTTTTTTTTTTCCATTATGTAGTTTTCTTTTTATTTAGTTTACTTCAGCATATTATGGGGGTACAAATGTTTCTGAAACCCATGCCCTTTACTGCAAGCCTGTCTACCCCTTGCGTTCTCCTGCATGGGAATCAGGACATGAGGCCTTTCACGTCTGGCGTCTCTCTCTCCCTGCTTTGTAGAAGTGAACAGCCAAAGACACGAGGACCGACCGAGGCGTGGAGAGCCAACCTGGGATTCCTCGATGGGGTACAGGCAGTAAATGTTAGGGTCGTGGCAGCAGCCAAAGTGGACTATTCTGTGGCCAAGGAAGACATCCGCAGGGCCCTTGACGTTGGGGTATAAGCTCAGATGGTATGAGGGTGCCTGGTGGCCTGCGTAGACGAGGCCTACAGGATAGGTGGGGTTCGGGGATCTGGGTTGCACGTCTGCAGTTCTCTGGCTGGGATAGGTCTTGATTCCATCCTCAGGTACCGGTGGCTGTCGAGGGGCTTGTTTTCGCTGCACGGTCTTGCGTTTTGCTTTCTTCGGTTTTGCTCTATGGTTCTTGAACCAAACCTGCAGAACCGTCGGGTGTATGTCAGTTTTTGAGGCCACCTCTCTCTGAAGGCTGGGGTTTGGGTATGGGTTCTCATCGAACAGGATGTTCAAAGCTTCCAGTTGCTTCTCGGTGAACATGGTTCGCTTTCTGTGTGGATGCATCTGCTGCGTGCCTTTGAGGAAGCTCCTCGGAGCCCGACATCTTCTGATCCACACCTGCGCAGGAAGCTCCTCGGAGCCCGACATCTTCTGATCCACACCTGCGCAGGAAGCTCCTCGGAGCCCGACATCTTCTGATCCACACCTGCGCCTCCCATGAGATCCAGTGACGAGGGCCCTCGCACTTTGTTTTTGCACAGCCTCTCGGCCAACCAAAAAATACCATGGCTGGAACAGCTCCGGCTCACTGTGGGTCACAGTGACCCACGGTTATTCCCTCTCCACAGGTGAGGAGACTGAGGTCCTAAAGGTTTCGCCACCCGGCCCAGGGTGACACAGCCTCTAAGACTCTACGTTAATGCCTGAACCCCTCCAGGGCAGGCCAGCAAAGGGCTCGCGGTGGGCAAAACCAGACAGCTAGGACAGGACGGAGCCCCCAAAACCGGAGCTTGGTGCAGACAGCCACAGCGTCCTCCCGCCCCCGAGTCCCCGCAGGTCCCAGAGACACCGAGTGGTGAAGCTGTCGCCCCCGGTGGGCGAACGCCCGCCAACAGCCACTCGGAAACGATTTGGCGCTTGACGTCGGGTTCGATGGCGTTCTGCACACTCACAGCCTTCCTGGACAAAGCGAGAGCGACGTTGGAGCTCCCCTGTGAAGATCTAGCCTGGGCGGAGCTGAACGTAATTCACTTTCTGAGAATTCCGTCCGAGGCCGGCCCCGGCCAGGGCAGCCTGTTTGACCCCGCTGGAGAGCAGGGGCTGCGTCTGGCCCTCACACCTTCCCAGGCCTGGAGGAGGCAATCTGGGCCCCCTGGGGTGCAGAGGTAAACAGCAGCCTGCCTTCTTTGTACAGCAGCTCACTTAATGACACCAATAAGAACTTGAAAGCAGGCCTGGCCTGGAGAATGGGAAATGCCGATTTAATCTAAATGCAGAAAGGTCCCCAGCTGGCTCACTCCGATTGGCTTAGCATTCACTGGAGCCCCAGGAGTGTGCTCCCTGCAGATGTGCTGAACACAGAGAGGGCGACTGCGGCAACTGGTTGCCCAAAGCATTTCTAAATGTAGGAATTCAAGTGTTAACCAGGGAACGGCAGATTTTATTATAGTTTCACCTGGTTCTCATTACCTGGCTCCAGAAAAGAGGGAAGAGGTAGATGCAAGGGCTTTTATTTATTGTCGTTGTATTTTTCTTATCCTGTTTGTTGTTGTTGTTGAGATATAAGCAAAAGCGATTGTGTAGGACTTCCAAGAACATATCTCAACGGGTTGACTCGTCTGAGAGAGTTGCCTTTTGTCTTTCTCCCCCGTCACCGCTTTTTTTCCTTCCTGGAATGTGGGTGCCATGGATGGAGCTCCCGCAGCCTTCTTGGATCATGAGAAATGAAAGAAAGAAGCTTGCCAAGTGGGGCAGAAAAGACGGCTGCAGACCTTCACAGAGCGAATAGCCAGATCCCCCCATTTAAAATTTTATTTTAATGAGGAGAAAGCAATGATATTCCAAAGACGAACTGCTCGAGCTTAAATCCTGACTCTGCTGCCTCTTACTTTGGTTACTGCTGACCTCAGACAGGTTATCTTCAACCCTCCTGTGCCTCAGTTTCCTTGTCTGCCATATGTGGGGGGGGGGTAATATTACTGACTTCATGGGGTTGTCATGAGAATTAAACACACACATCTAATTAATAATTAGAGCTACATACGTATGCGTTAAACTAAATACAATGAACACCAGCAGTGGTGACCTGCAGGAACCATCAAATAGTTCGGGTTGTTTAGATTCCAGCACTCCCCTGTTTTGCTCTTTCTGTTTTGCGGAGCCTGGTTTCCCATCTTTATGGTTGGTGGCAGGGCTAGCCAACACAGTGGGCTTCACTTCCCCACGTAACCAGGAGCACAGGCTCCTACCTACCCGACAGAGCCCCAAACCATACCGCTTGCTCTGCGCCCCTGCAGACCTCGCTCCCCTGGGCAAGGCCATGCCCCTGCGCTGGGCTAGTGCCCAGCCTGCGCATGCTCTGTGCTCGCCTGGCCCCACCCCTGTCTCCTCGGCGGCGGCCTAGACCCTCCCCGAGGGGGAAGGCAGGGACTCGGTCCCTCTCTGCACAGGTGGTGGCAGGTGCAATCCTGCCAAGCGGCAATGGCTGCAACCAATGTTTTGGCGTGCATGAATGAATGAATGAGTGCAGCACTGCGCACCTTGGCTGCACACGCAGCCCCGGAGCCCTCCGCAGAACGAGATGGTGGGAACTCAGAGGGCGGGACCCCACCTGGGCCATCTCCAGCCTGCCGGGATGAGGGACTGCGCCCCGCACCTGGCGATTCTTGGCAAGCTTTTCCTGGGTTGAATTGCCAGGTCTTTGTGTTCATTATTATGGCCGCGGACACCCGAGTCCGTATGGGAAACGGCTACGTGAAAATCTGAGAAAGAGGAATACGGTTTTAAACGATCGTCTGTGAACGTCGGCCCATGGTACGGAGGTGAACCCCGGCTCTGCCACCGTGGGTACGTGACTTCCCCACTGTGGGCCTCAGTTTCCTGCCTATGAAATGGAGATGGTGGTAATAATAGTGTCCAACTCATGGGGCTCGTGCTAGGCTCATGCGTGGAGGTAGAAGTAAAACACTTAGTACTTAACAGGCAACCAATCAATGTCAGTTATAAGTAATATTGTCGTATATCTCTATTATTAATCAATGAAGTCATAATAATTATTATATATTACATTATAATGCATACAGTGGTACAATGGTATATTCATTGGGCATAATAATAATGTTAGTTGATTGACAGGAGTTTTTTCACAAATCCTTACCCTTTGTTGAGTTTTTGCCTATCAACGTAATCACACTCGATCTTTTCGAAGAACTGACAATATTTTCTCATGTGATGCTCCAACATGATATTCTCCATGTATATTAATTACTTCAACATGGTTTTTCCCCTTTAGAAAGTATACTTTCTTGATAATGATTAAATGTGCTACAGTGAATTTGGCAAAATACAGAACTGCAGAACCCAGAAGGTGGGAGGACGCTTGGTGATCACTAGGTCCTAAAAAATTTGACGGGGAGCTCGTTGCGGTTGTAGCTGGATAAACCCTTATTTTAAAATGTTTTATTCTTTAAAGAAAACATTATGTTTCCACGATCCTCCAGCTTGGTCTGATTCCCTAATATGTGCATATTTCTTCTGCCCACTGGTTCAAATGACAGCTTGGTACCAGCCAATGAAAGAAATAAAGGAAAACTGCTGACATGCGGCGTTGAGCAGAGGTGGCGTGAAGCGGGTCTCACCTGCCTAGTTCCTTCCCAGGAGTGTGCCCTGGTCTCCAGGCATTTCCGACAAGGAGTGCTGGAGTCACAGGGGAGGAACGCAGGAGTGTGTGCGACTGCCTGGGGCGGTGGGGAGAGTGGATTTGAAAGAGAACCCTCTCCAGCTAACCTGCTCAGAGCAGCATTCAGAGACAGCCCAATCCATTTGAATGCAAAAGGAGCTCTAACTTCACCCTGGCCCAGGCCAGGCAGCTCCTCCCGTGAAACACACTTCTTTGTAGCCAGGGGACCGGGCTGCCCAGTGCAGGCTAGAGGACTTTCCACGTCCCAGAGAGACTAGGTTATCAATAACTGGGGACCTGGGAGGAGAGGTGGGGGAAGGGGCAGGGGATGGAGGGCCGCTTGGCGAGGGTCTGCAGTGGTTTGCGGTTTGGAGGCGAAATAGTTTCCCCAGATGCACCCCTCCCTCTGCGGCTGTCCCCTCCTCTTCTCCCTGCTCCTTCCCTCCCGGGCTTCCCTCTCCCCTCCCTGCAGCTCTCCCTTGTCCCTCAGGAACCCACTCACTGCCCCTTCAGCCTCACCCCTGCACCCTCCAGTCCTGACTCCACGCCAGGCTCTTTGGGTGCCCCTGGCACCCCAACTTTCCCCTCCCTCTCCCTCCTCCACCCCTCCTCTGCCCCTGGCCGCTGCCTCCCTCTGGGAGCAGGGGGGAGGCTGGGTCTCCCCTGCCGTGACCACCCTGGGCTGGCAGGTGCAGGGGAAGGTGAGCCAGGCGGCAGCTCAGATCCTTGGACAGGGAGAGACACGTCCTGAGGACAGAGGGCCTGGACTACCCACCCTCCAGACCCCCCTCTCACCCCAGAAGCACCTTCTCCCTTCGGAATAAAAAGAAGGCAGTGGGGCCGCTAGTCACCTTGGATGACTTGGATGCAACTCGGGACTTCTGTGCGTGTGATGTCAAATTTTTGTTTTAGAAACAAAAGGGAGAGATTCCTAATAAGAACATAAGCCGAAATTACAGATAGTCCCATTTTGCCCTGTGCTGTCACTGAAAAGGGAGGGTTTGAAGAGTGTGGGATTCAGGCCGGTGAGACGCCAGGCAGCACAGAAGCAATGCGTGCTCAAGCCTGCGGCTGTGCCTGGCCGGTGGCATTTGTCACACTCCACGCTGGGGGCCCTCAGTGAGGAGGAGGAGACCCCCCCCCCCCGCTGGTGGCAATGCTGGGAGTGGCCCCAGTACCTGGGCCTGTACCTGGGCCTGCAGCCACAGGAGTGGCTTTATTATCCACAGGGGCCCCTCGCCGGGGAGACAGAGCCTGGAGGGGACAGGTTTAAAGTCACAGAAAACCAGAAATGGGGCCCAAACTCCCCATTAAATGTCACCCATCTGGCTGGGGGCTGCCCCTGTCCCCCTCATTTATAATCGGAGAGGACCACAGGCCATCAGAGACGGTGAGTGTGGCGCCAGCCAGTTTCAGGGCGGACGGTGTGGAGGCGCTGCCCTTTGGTAATGACGTGACTGGTAGTTCCGACCCTCCAGGGCATTGGCACTGGCCCTCGCTGGGTCAGTGGGGGCAGAACCCTCTCCGGACCTTCCTCCTAAGTTATTTCCCCCTGAGACGCCTGGTACACGGCCGAGGAGCGTTCGTTACTTTGTAGCAAGAGGGCACAAAAGAGTAACATTGTAAATAGTATTTTTTTTCAAGTGAAATAAACAAGGATGCCTGCCGGGGGTGAGAAGGAATTCCATGCAGCCTCAGGCCACATAGAACCTCTGTGCTGTGGGGACGTGGGACGAGCTTCCTGCCCCAAAGGATGGTTGCAAATTAACCGGGTTCCTGCAAGAGCGAGCAGGACACCGGGCACCGCCCGGCTCAGGGTCAGGCTGCTCGGCGTCTTCACTCTGGCTACAAAGCTCACCGTCTGGTCCCCGGTGTGGGAAGGAGCAGCAGCGAGGTGCTCTCGCCTCTCCCTGGGGACCCCGCTTGCTGGCGGCCCAGCACCCCGCTGCGGAGACGATGCAGAAGCCACTGCGGGAAGTGCCGCTCCCTCCCCTGGACTCGGCCCCTCTGCGGTGGTTCTGGGACAATTGGCAATTCCATTCGGAGTGTCCCCTGACGGGAGACGGCCTCCCGCTCAACCTCAGTCGCTGACACCCAGCAGCCCCGGGTTCTGGCTGTTTCGCTCCGGTCCCTTCCTTCTGTGCCATCCCTGCAGGACACGGGAGCTTTGAATAAAGAGCCGCGTCCGCTGCGTCACATGGATTTACGTCAGACTCACTGAAATGCCTCGTGTCTCCCTAAAGCGCACGGGGCCCCTGGACGCCTGCGGGCCCCCGGCGTACCCACCCCACCCTTCCTGGGGAGGCAGACACTACACAGTCCCGGGAAGGGGAAATTGGGAGCGGCCGAGGGCTTTCTACTCTGAGGCCATAAAGAATCACGTTGTAGAAGACTACTGAAGGGAGCTGGGGAGATGTTCAGGCAAGGACACGAAGAAAGGGATTTGCAAAAGAGCACGTGCACAAGGCAGTCCTGTTTTTGCAAGGACGAGATAACCTAAGGAATAGTACCAACAACAACAGCTAATGCTTCCTGGGTGCTGCCTGCTGCCTCGCTCTGCTCGGGGCACGCACACTGGGCTGTGTGAGCAACCTGCGCACTGAAACGCAGACACGCGAAGGCGGCCGTGCCTTGCTCCGGGTAGTGGCGTCTGAGTGGTTTGTTCCCTCTTGGTGCTGTTGTGTCTGTTTCAGGTATTCTACAACACACACACGTAATACTTTTGTAAACCGTTTCCATAAGATTTTTTTAATTCAAGCAAGCTGACAGCCCCTCCGGCTGGGGCTGCCCCAACACTGCAGGTTCGTATCCTCGGCAACACAGAGTCGCATCCTGGGGTGTGCGCGTGTGTGTTTGTGAGCAGCGCACAAGTGTCTTTCTTGGTTTGGGAAAGTTACCATCTTGTAAAAAGAAAAAAAACAGACAGGCAAGACTGTTTGGTCAACAGAGAAATCAGGTTATAAATGGCTCTTCCCAGGAGCCCTGTAAACTGTCCCTTCTCAGATTCTGAGAATCTGGGGTTTGGAAGCATTTTGTTTAAAAGACCAGACGTTAAGTAAAAAGTGGAAAGTGTTTTGTCATCTGTGTTTTGATGAAGTATATGTCGAAGTCTATATTTCACACAAAATGCATGACTCTGCAAAACTCTGCATTCCAGCAGCGTGAATGCGTGAGCCTCACACGGAGTCATTGTTGTGGCCGGCATGAAACACCCTGCACCGGTAGAAAGGTGACACCCTCGGAGGTCTAAGGAAGCCTTGTGACATTGTGGCATTGGGGCATATGGGGGAAGAGGCTGGACAAAAAGAATGATCTAGTAGCTTCTGTGAGCCCGTCCCTTGGGTGGGGGTGAAACTTCCCTGGTCCTTCACTCCACCTGCTCCAGGGAGAAACCCCGCCCGCGTGCCCGGCAGGTGGGAATCGATGCTGTGGTCCGGCCGGCAGCTGCGATTCTGGACTAACAGTCTAGCAGGAAAGCTCTGGCAGCTGACAGCCCTGGGTTCAAATCTCAGCTCCACCATGCACGAGCTGTTGGCCTTCGCAAGACAATCTCAGCAGGGCCAGGGCCGGGGGGAGGAGAGCGAGGCCCTCAGCTCGGGTCTAGCACTGAAGGTGGCGTCCAAAGCTCAGCCATTGAGACAAACGGTGTTTTAACGCAGTGTCTTAAAAAATCAAAACGAATGCACAAAATCCACGACAGGCAAAACATCGACATTTTGCATGAAGATGGGATCTGACCCCCCTCCTGCCCGCGCGGCCCCACTTGCTTTGTCTCTAGGCAACTTTGAACAAATGATTGACTTTTAAAAATCTCCATGTGTGGCAGCTTATGTCACAAAAGCAAAATGTGGAGTCAAGTTGCAAGGTTCTAAAAAGGGCTTTCGGCTGGGCGCGGTGGCTCACGCCTGTCATCCTAGCACTCTGGGAGGCCGAGGCGGGAGGATCTCTCAAGCTCAGGAGTTCAAAACCAGCCTGAGCAAGAGCGAGACCCCGTCTCTAAAAAATTAGCAGGGCATGGTGGCGCATGCCTGTAGTCCCAGCTACTCAGGAGGCTGAGGCAGGAGGATTGCTTGAGCCCAGGAGTTGGAGGTTGCTGTGAGCTAGGCTGACGCCACGGCACTCACTCTAGCCCAGGTGACAGAGCGAGGAGACTCTCAAAAATAAACAAATAAATAAAGAGGGCTTTGGAAATGCACACGCCCCTGTCTGTAAGGGGATTTCTCTTTTCTTTCTGGCTGACACACATGCGCACACACACGCACACGCACACACGTGACACACGCCACCGGGCACCTCCCACCTAGCACCCCAGAGTGGTGCCAGCCTTCCTGCCGCCCCCTCATCCCACGTCTCCCAGAACGACCGCAGAGCCCACAGTGGCCCTTGCTGGGCCTACACGGCCGGCCCTCGCCTCCTGCCTGTGTCCTCTCGCCGGCCGGTCACACGCCCGGCGTCTCCTTCCATGGGTCTTGTCACCTTGGCCCGCCTCTGCACTTCACCTGCCTCTGCCAAGGTGCACTCAGCCGGTGTGTCTGCGTTTCACTCGAGTCTCGTCCGTGGTTGTCAGCAAGCCCCGAGTTCTCCCATAGAATTCTTAAATCCCCCCTCAATCCCTCTGGCCTGCGAGCAAGCCGCCTAAACCCATCGATTCACACAGCGTTTGAGGGATAGCTCTGAGCCTGCACCTGATTGTCCTTCCCTCGGGGACTGGCTAAACCCACGGCAGGCCCCCGGGGAAGGAGCCCTCTGCAGACGTCGGAACCGCCGACGAGAGCCTTGCGTGCTGGCGTGGAATTGCGTGGGTGACGCGCGTCGCTAGGTTGTAGACATCAGGCTCCAAACCAGGAGTCTGGCGTGATCCCGGCAGCTTCCGAGAAGGCTGTGCCGTGTGAGTGTTTACACAAAGAGGCATCTGGGGCAGGTGCCGGAGAGGGGCCACCACCTACTCCCCGTGGTTACTTACGGCGGAGGAGTGCAGGCGGCAATTTTTTGTAACGTCTTTATATTTTTTGTAGTGGTTGAATTTTCTACGTGAGGATGTATGAGCTTCATGATAAGGAAAAGAGAAACCCCAGCTAAGCAATCTAAGCTATTTTCAGGGAGCATTTTCGGTGGGTAAGACGGACGGGCGTGACTTCCCGGGTAGCCCCAGAGGGACAGAAAGCAGGCTACGGTGCTGGGGACTGGGGCGAGGGGCCTGGGAGAAGGTGCTTATTTGGGCTGGCGTTTCCTTTTGGGGTGAGGAAATGCCTGGAACCAGACTGGATGTGGCAGCTGCGTCTTGCAGTTACACTGAACGTTGCTCGCACACAAAAGGCCACGGCGCCGTTCGCTTTAAAACAGTTGATTTTCTGTTACATCAATTTTACCCCAATAAAAAGTACCAGATTCTCTAGTAAAGAGGTCAGCTAGTAGACCTTATCTGTCTATCTTCAAGTTGCGTGTTTCACAATTTACATGATGCGGAGCGTACCGTGTTGGCCAGGGGACGTGGGACCCAGTTTCTCCGGCTGCTTCTCCATGACCCGCGGGGACCGACAGTCAACACGTGGGATTGAGCCACTCGACCTCCCAGCTCCCTTTGCGCTCAAAGACATAGGGTATCCCGAAGAGTGAAACCTCGCCACAAATAACATCTGGTGATTTTCTCATCTTCCACGCAGCTCTTAATTTCTCCTTAACCCAAAGTTCTGGCCTGACATTCATTGGAACCAGACCTTTTAGAACCTTCTTTTCAGTAAAAAAAAAAAAAGAAAAAAAAAAGATTTTTTTTTTTCCTTCTCTCTCTCTCTCTCCTGTCCATTCCTCTCCAATGCATATAATATTTGAGATAGTTTATAGGAAAATCAACACTAAAAAGGAGTGAATCGTCAGTGAAAAAATAAAGATTAGGGACAATTTAGAGTTGACTCTCAAGCTTTAGGGAGGGAAACAATTACAACACCCCGCCGAGCTCTGCAGTCCCGCAGCACTCCGGTGTGGGGCCGTGCACCAGCCCCCGCGGTGTCTATACGGCATGTTTAGCCCAAAGCATGGTCACTCCTTTTGCCCCCATGGGCTTCCCGGGAGGAGGAGAGAGGCTGCAAATGCCGGCGTGGGGCGGGTGGGCACTGAGGGTCCACGGCCCCCCGCCACGCTTGCCCAGATCCTCCGAACCCGCCAGCGGTTCCTGCAGGTGCCCCACGCACACAGACGTGCACATACCCCTCGACGGGCCCGTCACGCACACGCAGACACACGTGTCCAGAGCGGGCAAGTATGCGTGTTTCTAGTTCAGTGGTTGGGAGCGTGAACGACGTTCTGGCCAGCACTCGACGGGGGCGGTTTATGAACCCGGACCGGCAGGGCAGACGTGTGCCGGGCTGGGCAGGTGAGCACGGGGCTTGGGGGGGGAGGGCGCGGAAGTTGCCAGAGAGAGGACAGGTGTGAAACGGCCTATAAACGGCCGCCTTGATTTATAGGGGACCCGATTACAGCCCGGCCCTCGCGGGGCTCCCTGTGTGCATCGTTCTCTTTGTTGTCTCTTCCTTCTAGAATCCTGCGGCCCTCCCTCCCCCTCCCCCTCCCCCCTCCCCCTGAGGAGGGCCAGCTGGCGGGAGACAGGCCCGCTCCCCTCCGCAGTGCCGACAGGGCTAAAGTAAACACGCTGGTCACCGGGCAGCAGTCAGCAGCCTCTGGACAGATGAGCAGCGCGGGGCCGCGGGCGACCACACACGAGGGGCCCCTCGGACCACACAGGCGCCGCCTGCCCGCCCCGCCTGCACACACGCACACGCCTGAGTCACACACGGGCGCCCCCGCCACGCCGGCGCGGTTCCTCCTCTCCACTGCGGGACGTGTGCCGAGGTGCCTCTCCAACATGTGTCAGGCCCGGGGCCGGCCCCACACGTCCAGGGGCCCTGCCAGGACCCCCCCACCTGCCAGAGCCCCCCCACCTGCCAGAGCCCCCCCACCTGCCAGGCCCCCCCACACCTGCCAGGCCCCCCCACATCTGCCAGGCCCCCCCACATCTGCCAGGCCCCCCCACCTGCCAGAGCCCCCCCACCTGCCAGGCCCCCCCCCACACCTGCCAGGACCCCCCACCTGCCAGGCCCCCCCACACCTGCCAGGACCCCCCCACCCCTGCCAGGCCCCCCCACCCGCCAGGCCCCCCACACACCTGCCAGGCCCCCCTGGAGCAGCAGAGGGACGGGGGCCAGCAGGTCGCACAGTCACGCGCTCTGTGGGCGCCGGGGACGGGCCCCGTCACCCTCGAGACCTCGTCTCCCCGGCTGGGAGCCGAGTGGCCACAGGGGTTGAGGGGCGGGGTGCTCGGACGGCCGCCCCTGCCGCTCAGCGCGAGGACTCCGGCCTCGCTGTGACCTCACCTCCAGCAGGAAGCCACCACGCTGTTCACGGGCGTCCTGTCCAAAGACAGCCCAGGCTGCACCCTGGACGTGGCTCAAACTCCGAACCCCTCCTGGGGACAGGAAGCTGGTGCCCCGCCTGCCCTGTGGGCCCTGAAAGGTCACGGGGAGGCAGGGCTGTGCGGAGGGGCGGCTGGCCCGTACCTGCCTCCAGGCGGGAGAACCGCCCGCCCCTCCGGGCTGGCACAGGGGGGCGGGGAGCCGAGCAGAGCTCCCCCCTGCTGTGCAACACCCCCAGCCCTCCCCCAACGCAGACCTCCCCGAGGGGCGCCCTGACCCCAGACGCCTGCCTAACGAGGAGTTAGCCCCATGAAGTCCCCGCCTGCTGGCCACGGTGGGGCCGCGTGGTCCTGGCTGGGCACCCACGGCTTGGAAGGACGCCCCCTCCTCGGACTCACCGTGCTTATCGGGGCGGTCGGGGGGGTGGGTGCTGAGCGGGCAAAGGTCCATCCTGGCGACACCCCAGACCGCCACTCCAGGCAGGGCTGTGGGGCCCCCGCCGCCCACGGCACCAGCTGCGGGGCCGTGCTGTGCATCGGCCGCCGGGCCATCTGTCTCCATTATGCGGGTTTATCTGGGGAGGTGAGCGCTGCAGGCTGTCACGCTGGGAAGGGTGACCTACGGGCAGATACGCGCTTGAAGCCCCCTCCGGCCCCAGCTCTGCAGACTGCGACAAGCAATGGCGGTCCCAGGCATGGTCCCACGCAACCGGGGGTTCTCAGCCGTGGGGTTCCGGGGAGCCCCCTCCTTGGGGAGCGGGCGGTGGGCTCAGGTCGGCTCTGCTCACCCGGCTCACGCCAGCAGCTGGCCCCTGTGCACTGAGCGCCCACCGTGAGGGGTCCGGCCCGGGCATGAGGCCTGGGGCGCCCCTAGCCTGGGGGGGGACAGACAAGGAGGAAAGGAACCCCGAGCTTCCCAGAGACTGAGCACATGAGGGACGGGGACACAAGATGGAGGGAGGGACGGGCGGCTCCCCAGGGCAGCCGGGCAGGGTGACTCCAGAGCCGGCAGTCACGGCAGCATCTTCCGGGGTCTCCATTGCAGTTTGTGTCTCAGACACTCCTCCAGAAACAGCATCCGGCGGCGAGAGCTGCATGGCTGTCGCTCTGAATAAGGCTTCAAGGTGCAGCCTCCCAGCCGGGCGCGGTGGCCCACGCCTGTCATCCTCCCACTCTGGGAGGCCGATGTGGGTGGATTGTTCGAGGTCAGGAGTTCAAAACCAGCCTGAGCAAGAGCGAGACCCCGTCTCTAATAAAAATAGAAAGAAATTAATTGGCCAACTAATATATATAGGAAAAATGAGCCAGGCATGGTGGTGCATGCCTGTAGTCCCAGCTACTCGGGAGGCTGAGGCAGGAGGATCGCTTGAGCCCAGGAAATTGAGGTTGCTGTGAGCTAGGCTGACGCCACAGCACTCACTCTACCCTGGGCAACAAAGCGAGACTCTGTCTCAAAAAAACAAAAAAGGTGCAACCTCCCTTTCTCCTGAGGCCTCCAGCGGGGACACCAGCCTCAGCCTCCTCATCTGGAAAGTGGGCGTGCGAAAAAGGCAGCTAACTCCCAGCGATACCCAGGGGATTGAGGGAGACCGCACGTGCCAAGCCTGGAGAAACGGCAGCTGGGGTTGCGGGCACGGGGTGGGCGTCCCCACATGTCACCCGTGGGGAGAGAAACCGCCGTCTCGGGCCGGGAGGACAGACACGGCCCGGCCCTCCAGGGTCCTTCTCCCACGTGGCCCCGTCACTCGGGATAGAAGCACATACTGGTGGGCAACCGTAAGAAAGTCTTTCCCTGGACGAGGGGCCCGGGCACCGCGGGAGGATTATAACCAGCGGTGGCCCGGAGGGAGGACGCAGCTGGGAGGTGGCGCCCTGCTGCGTAATCCGAGGAAATTCGAGGCGGTGACGGCTCCGTCTCATTCCCGGGCCGCCCCCGCTAGTCCTGCAGGATGGAATCGCAGGTCTGTCTCACGCGAGAGTGAGGTCGAGGCGAGGTAGCCCACCTCCTGAACCTCAGTGTGCTCACCCATCAGCTGGGCCCTCGGCCCCTCAGCAGGGCGTACGGGGATGGCATTAAAGGAGGGGAAGCAGCCAGGCCGGCGGCCGTGGGTCTGCCGTCCGTTTCCCTTCTCCTTTCTCCCTCTCCTCCTTCCTCCCCGCTCTCCGGGAGCTCAACCCTCCCTCCTCTTAAACCACCAAGTGTGTCCCGGAGACGCTCGACCGCAGCTCCCCGGGCCCGGCGAGGACGCTGAGAGCAGCCACTCCAAATCGAGGGTCAGATCTCGGCCCCTCGTCTGGGGGAGCAGACGTGGGCCAGGACGGACGTCTGGCACACAAGCCCTGAGTGTCGCCTCCTTCTCGCCAGTCTTCCGGGGTCTGCACCCCACGCCTGCCCACGGTCAGGCCCCCAAGCGGAGCAGGAAGAGGAAGCTTCCGAAAGCCCGTCCGTCCTCGGCCCCGGGGGAGTAGGGACGCCCGGCATTTGTGGAGCCCCCCCTGCTCCGTGCCGGCCACCTCAATCTTCCAGTGGCCCCTCCCATCAGCGGGACTCGGAGCCTCTCCGGTTTTCACTGCCGGGGAAACTGAGGCACGAGGAAGCCACGACTGTGACACCCCGTTCCAAGGGCCCGGAAGATCCAGCACGGGACGTCCCCCTTTCCCACCAGATGCGAGCGGCAGAACTGCCCAGCGCAACGCGCCAGGCCATCCAACAAACACCGGGTCCGCCGCGGCCGCGCTGGACTCGGGCGGGCCTGTCAGGGCCCAGCGTAGGCGTAACACAGGCCCCCCGCCCCCGCCCGCCCGGCTCCCGCTGAGAAACATGCAGGTCGTGACCCGCCGGCTCCCCCAGCTGCCCTCTCCTCACCAGGGGGACGTCTGACAACAGAGCTGTTATTTACGCAGCTTAATGTGACCCAGGGCCCGCTGGCACATCGAGGGAGAGGGAGATGGAGAAAGGGGGGCTCCTGGCCCCGCAGAGACCAGTGTCACTAGCTGCGTGCGGAGAGCCTGGAGTCCCACTCGCGTCAGGACGGGAGGAAGTTTTCGTGTAGCGGGAGTCTCCCGGGTGGCGATCGCTGGTGGCCAATTTGAGCAGACCAGCAGCTGTTCCTCCAGGGTCTGCTGGCTTCGAGGCGTATTTTCCCAGGGGAGCGTAGCAGGCACTCGGCAAACATTCCTGGATGCATTCTCTGCGGAAGTCGTGGGGAGACAACCACTGTCCGGTCACCTCCCGCACGCCATGTTCCCTTAAGATCCAAGACACTGGCCTTTCCTGGGAGCAAAGCTAAGGAGGAGATCTTTTCATGAAGGCAGGGTTGTTTTTTTTTTTTTTAATCTCCCCATAAATTTATCCTCTCTTGTGACTCAAGCAAGACACATATAATCACAATTAATTTTAACCCAGAGGTGTTATTTTGTTTCTCTCTGTTTCGTTGCATGGAGGTGATGAGTGTGGAAAGACCCAGCCAGAGTATTACACCCCAACAACCCCCAGCCTCTCCACGCACCAGGTCTGTGTTTGGTGGGGGGGAGGGCGCAATGGACGTCCCCCTTACTAATAAAATGGGGGTCGGAACAGGACTTAGCCCCCACAAAGCGTGAACCAGACAGAGCTGCAAATGCAGAAAACATCGCACAGGGTCTAGCGTGGAGCAGGTGTTAGGCACCGATGACACTCATCATCCTCATCCTCATGCCCCGTGGAAGGCCGTCTGGCAAAGGGGTTGGACACACAGAGATGACAGAGCTCAGAGGTCTGGGTTCAAATCCCAGCTCTGCCCCTTGCCAGCTGTGCGCCTTTGGGTGAGTTCCTTAACCTGTCTGTGTGCCTTGGTTAGTTTCCTCATCTGTAATAGAGGGATGAGGACGGTTTTGCAGATCAAACCAGTTAATAAATGCAAAACGCTTAGAAGAGTACGTGGCCCATAGTTAGTTGGCGATTATTGTCATGGTAGAGAGAATTGCTATTCTGAAACTCCGGATTTAAAATTACTTGAAAATATTTATCGCGCAAAACAATAGTCTGGCAAACACACAAATATAATTTAAAAAGGAGAAAAAACTAAAAAAAAACCCCATAAAACCCTCCAGTTCCAATAAATCTTATTTGCACATATTTTTGTAATTTGATGTTTTTAAGTGACTTCTGACACTGGCTGTTGTTATTGTTGTTTTAGGGAGAATTCCTACTCTGAAACTTTTGATTTGAAGTCATTGAAAAATATTGCACAGACGATAGCAGGTCAAAATAATGATCATTAAAATAAAAACTTCTTTAAAGGGCCTTCTGATAAATCTCGTTTGAAGGTATCTTGTCATCTGTAGAGGGTTGTTTTTTTTGTGTCTGTGTGTGTGCGTCTTTTGAAACAAAATAGCTTCTGGAGCTGCTCGTGTTGGAAAAACACCAGCTTGGAAAACGTGCTGCTGGTGGCTTGGGCTGGGCTGCCCCCTTTCCCGGGGGACACCCCCGTGGCCCCGGGCCACCCCGAGGGGTGTTGGGGTGGACCTGTGGGTGCCGACGTCGTGCTGTGGGTGCGTCCGTCGTGCGGACGTGGGTGCCGACGTCACCGACGGTGACTCCACGTTGCAGAGTCAACTCCAGGCTCGGTTTCCAAGCGTCACCGTGTTCTCCGGCGTTCACGCGGCCCCCCCCCCGCGACAGCCCCGCCCGCGGTCGGTGTGGGTCCCTCACCCGGTAACCGGCTGCCGTGAGCTCTGTGTGCCGCCGCGTCTTTTACAAACTAGTCATGGGCGGTCGCCGTTTCCCGTGCGACATAGATTCTGTGGCGGCGGGATTCGTGTCTTCCGTTCACCGCGGCGGCCTCCGCGCCAGGACACGGCGCTTGGGGAGAGCCGAATAGGAAATTTGGGAATTTATTACGAAGGGATGGATAAAAGAATGAAAAATGAAATGAGCCTTATAAATAGGGCACTTTCTGGGAGGTTGTTTCTTTAAGAGTACTTTTTTGATGAATGATTTCTCCGAGATTATATTTTTTTAGCTTAAAGTAATCTAGAATTTAATTTAAGTAGTTCTAGAATATAAACCTGATATCATGTATTGGGGCTACATATTATATATATATATATATTTTTTTAACTCTATAGTTACTTTAATATAAAAAAGTATTCAGTTCCTGTTTTACCTTCACTTTTCAAAATGATTTATTTTCTAAGTGCAACACTTTATATTTTTAAGTGATTTTACGTCCCAATCTTTAAAGTCCCACGTGGTAAGGAGAGCAGACAGGACCCGGTTTTCCCAGCATCCAAGCCGAGCCCAGCCAGGCGGGGTGACGAAGTCACCGACGGTGACAAGCGCTGGCTGAGAGGGTCGAGGTTTGCTCCAAATCTCGGGGAGCTGATGTCCGTCAGCTGCTGCGTGGTGGCAGGCAGTCACCACGGACAGCGTCCCCACATGAAGGGGTGTCACCGGGCGGTTTTAGTTCCGATGACTATTTCCTGGAAAAGGACCCCGCCATAAACCGGACCCAGCACCCTGCTGCCCCGGCTCCGTCTGTCTCTGCGCGTCCCCCTGTCTGTTTGTACCTCTCTAGGTCCGTCCGTCCCTCCCCACCGAGGGGGGCCCGGGGGCCGGCTCAGGACTCACCCTGGCTCTCGCTGCGCCTGAGGCCGGTTCCCTGGGAATTGCAGTCCGGGGCGGAGCGCGAGGCCCGGTCCCCTGCTCTGGGCCCAGGAGGGCACGGCCTGCACCAGCTCCCCGGGCTGGCTCTGCTTCCTGTTTACTTCTGGGAGCAGCTGGGGTCTGCAGCCGGCCCTGTGGTCCGAAGCCGGCCAGGCTCGAGGGGTTATCGCCTTATCAGCCCAGATAGGCCTGGCGGGCTCTGCCATCCGTCAACTGTCCTCTGCTGTGATTGAGAGCTCCCTGTCCTGGAATGTCATCTTATTAGGTGGACCAGGCCTCGCTGCGGTAGCTGGGGAGTTTCCGCAGGGCTCAGCGCAGAAGTCATTTTATTTTTTCCAAAACGAAAACGGATAGGGTCTTTTTAAAACGCTAATAAAAATTCCTTATTAAAAAAAAATTGCAGAAATCATCAGAGCATGAAGGGAAAAAAGCTATCATCACCTCCCCCAGATGAATAGCATTTTGATAACGTTTCCTTAAACATCTGTCTGTGCGAGTTACACCCAGTGAGATTCGTGTGCGTGTTTCGAAAGCGGGATCATATCCACGTGGGGCTGTCCGCCTGCTTTTCTTCCCCCACTCCCCGGGATGGCAAGGCTGTGTCTCCACGTCTGTAAGCGCAGACCTGCGTCATCTGCAGAGAGCCATGCCGCATTCCACAACCTCCAGCTGTGGCATTTAGACTTTTCCCAAGCTTTGCTGCAGTCTATTACAAAACAACGCCACGAAGAATTATCTGTTGCATGTTCGCCCCAGCTATTTCCTTGGGATAAGTTCCTAGAGCCAGGATAGCTGGGGCATGGCACGTGCACGCGTGCAACGGCGCATCCCGGCAAACCGCTCACGGGGAAGAGCCTGCTCTCCTCCCCAGACAAGCCCCAGGGCCCAGCCCCCAGCCCCGAGGCACGCTGGGTATTGCTCCGTCCCTCGGCTTGGACGACGCAAAAGGTAGAAAGCAGCGTCTCATTGTTGCTCTTTAAAAAATGGCTTCGCACATATTAATCGGGCATGTGTGCACCTGCGAACGGGCTCGGGTGTTTGGAACGAGGTCCTCCTGCTGCAAACATCTCAAGTGGCCAACAGTCCTGACCCCCACTCCTACACCTCCATCCCTCCTACACCTCCATCCCTCCCTCTGTTAGATGCTTGAGTCAGCTCAGCTGTTCGTCTCCAAAGAGGGGTTCCCGCCTCTGTTCTGGCGGAGCCCTTCCCAACACAGAAGCTCCCCCCTGCCTGAGGCTGTCCACTGCGTGTTCAGTTCTGGTCTTCAAGGACAGTGCATGTGTGGGACAGTCCCCCGGGGCAGAGCCTTGAGGCTCGAGCAGTGCCGGCCACACGTGCTGCCACGCCCACCTGGGTTGCAGCCAAGGCCACTGGACACAGAGAGGTGAAGCAACTTGGCAGGGGTCACGCAGCTACGAAGAAGCATAGCGAGTTATCGGAAGGTGTTGTTTTCTTTAAAAACTTGGAGGAAACTTGGTGCTGCTTAAAAGCCTCACGGAGGAAACTTTAAGCTGGTAAGAGATCTAAAGAAAACAAAATAATTTCCCAAACTATAGATTTCTCTAAAGGCTTCCTGCCCTCCGGACACTTTCTTCAGCTGCCCAAGGAAACAGAGCCACCGCCGGACGCCCGCTGAGTGTGGGCTTTTTGCAGGAGCAGTGCTGGTCTCTGGGGCTTCTTCCAAGAGGCAGAAGGTCTGGCCTGGCCTTAAAGATGTCCCAGCTGGCTCAGGGTGTCACTGGTCCATGGCCTTAGGGCTCGTAGGTTACGAGGCAAAAAAAGTCTAATTTAATTGCTATAGACCCCATGTTAGTCTGAAGCACTCACTTCTGTTTTTTTCCCACTGGGGGCCGGTTTCAGAGATTACATTTTCCATGTGCAGAAAAGCCTTTAAGAACACAAGAGTCACCATTTGCAATGTCCCCATTTGTTCTGCTCGTCCCTGTCACCCTGTTTCCCAGCTACCCAGCTAGGCCTCATGTTATCCTTTAAAACCTCACTCCTTGGATGTCCAGCCCAAAGGTGTCTTATGGAAAGGCTCTAGCATCAGTCAGTCACACTTTAGTATGAATTAGCCCAACAGTGTAAATAGCTGGACTCTTATCAGGAAAGCATGAATTTTTTTTTTAAAGGGGCCCATTCATCCATGAGATGGATATCTATAATTTGGACAAGAGATGTCTCCAGCTTCACTAAAATTAATCCTGAAGTTTCATCTCACCCTCCCTTCCTATATGACTTACCTTTATGGAGCACTTGTCTGTTCTCGGGATGTACGGGTTGAAAGTTAAGCTATGGGCTGGCTTCCAATCGGAGGAAGAATTGGGCCATAGAAATAAAAGCTTTCGTTATGTTTCAAAGCAAGCCGAGCAAAACTCGATCGAAGGAAAAAGAAATGAAAACAAAAAGGGCACCCACATTGTGATCCCTTCTAGTGTCAAGGGCCTACCCTGTGGCCCCAACCTCTTAACCGGTCAGTGCAGTGTGCAAAGGCAGACGGAGGTGTGTGCAGAAGGCTCCCTCCCAGGCGGAGGGCAGTTGGCTGGGAACCACCGCGGCTTGCAAACTAAATTTAAAACTTGCATCCCAAGACCCTTGAGTAAAGGTTACTCGAGGTCTATTCCGGGTTCAGGCGGAAAAAAAGCAGCTTTATTTGGCAAGGAAATGCCTCCAGAAGAGGCTCTGCGCCGGCCAGGGGCACGGAGGAAAGCCGTGAGTCAGTGCAAAGTTTTGCTTTTTGGCATTTACAGCCCTGAAAAATGATCGCAGCTTCCTCTGGCCGCGGAGCGGAGCCTGCAGAGGTGACCTTTAAGAGGAGTCTGTTTGCTCGGCCTGGGGGGGGGGGGCGACGGGTGGGGGGCCCCTGGCGCGAGCTCCTCCAAGTCTGCCTGCCTCCGCGCCGACCCTGGGGGGCTTCAGGCCACACTTGCCACGCTCTGGGGGCCAGCGAGGACCCTCGAGCTGGGGGACAGGGGAGGCCAGGCGGTCTGGTGGGGCGTGGGGCGGGGAGCTCCCTGCAAAGCAGGTCTGCGTGACCAGCCTCGCCCCTTTGCACGCGCTGGAACCCGGCCCGCAGCCAGCTGCTGCGGCCTCTCGTGCTTTGCGGACCAGACAAGAAGCTCCTCTCTCCCCGTGGGCGACGCCACAGATGGGATTCGAATCTCCATCCCGGGCTGCTCACACGGGGCTGCGCAGAGGGTGGGGAAGCCGGGACGCAGGTTAAGCTGCAGAACATTCGGAGCCAAGCACAATCGTCTGCCTCGTTCACGGCAGACGAGGGGACTGCACCCGGGTTCCCCAAGCCGGGCGCTTCGGCGCGACATAAACAAGCACGTGTAACGGTATCTGCTGTTTCTCAAGGGCACGAGTGAAACCGGGGGACTTGGATTGGAATCCGTGAAGACCGTGTTGAAACCCTGCCTGCCTAAAACACGGCCGGCTGCTCGTTTTCTCTCTGTGCCCTCACGCCATGCCCTCTTGTCGCAGAGAGACGGCGTGTGGTTATGACCCTTTGGTTTCTGTGAAGAACATAAAATACCCTTTCTCCGGGGAGAATTGAGGAGAGTAGAAAAAGCAAAGTAAAAGTGACATGAAATTTCGCCATTCAGAAGTAACCGCGGTTTACATTGTGCTAAATTTCTTTTTAATCTGTTTTTTACACACACACACACACGTTTTCTACAATATGTCCTTTATAAAGCTAGCACCAGGAATTTTATATTGTATGTTCGTATTCATCAATATTTCATAAATACTTTCCCAGATCATTAAAAGTTCCTCGTAAACATCACGTTAATGGCTGCCTAATTCACCGTCCTATGGATGTGGCATAATTTATTCTACTATTCCCCTATTATAGAAAATGTTGTAAAGTGTGCAAACTTCCGTTCTGGTGGGGGGAAAAAAAAATAGAATCGCTGGTCTGGAATGGTTATTTGTGATTTCCGGGAGTTAGGTTAAAAAAAAAACATAAGACATATTTTGTGAACACAAGTACCTGCTTCCTGGCAGATTCCAAATACTGGCCCGATGGGGACTAGAGGAAGGACAGTGCCAGGCCCCTCGCCTTGGGAGGCTCGGCGGGTCCCCAGCTGACTTTGGGACGACCTTGCCGTGTGACGGTGACAAGTCCCTCTCCCCGCCCCTCGGGAGGATGGAATGGAGCGGCTGTCCTCCAGTGTTTGTGAGTCACGGAAAGCTCTGGAGCCTGACTAGGAGAGGCCATCCCTGGAGTCTGCACAACATTTTAGGGGTTCCCCTTGACCCCTTAGAATGTCTCTGTGGGGCTCCTGGGCCCCAGGGTTTAATTAATCGGGGTCCCCTGCGACCTAGCTCCAAAATCACCCCTGCATCCCTTCAGCCCGTAACTCCAAGAAGACCGTAAAACCTTTTTTTGTTTGTTTGTTTGTTTGGAGCACTGAGTGCTGACGTTCAACAGGGAAAACTTTTGTTTTTGCAGAAGTCGAGAAACTATAAAATCCTTCCTGAAACCTAAGACTGAGCCTATCACAAAAGAGGCGAGCGTTACAAAAAAAAAAGCGCAACTTTTAGATAATTTTACGAGCCGAACACATCTGCCACTAGTGTACATTTAGCATGCTTACAAGAAGAGTCACAAAACGAGCGTCGCTTTTGTCGGTTGAGAACTGAAATAGTCACACATGTTGATTCCGTGTGGTTTTACGTATTGGAAGCTGTTTGATGAAATTGGGAATGACATTGCTCGTTTTTCCCCGCTGTAAAAACATCGGTGCAACGTGTTCTCTGATGCTGATGTTCTCTGTGCTCTGATGGTTTGGGGTTGTTCGTGGGTTTCCTCTTCCCTTTCTGGTGTGAGGCTGCGCTTCAGCGCCCGGTGGCCTGGGTCTCCACGCGCTCCTGGTGACACTGGAAACTCACCAGAGTCCCCAAAGCTTCTGTTTCTTCTTCTACGCCACGGGGCACTGCGGCCTCACACAAGTGCTGTGCATAGTAAAGGCAACCAGACATTCAAACCACTCATCACACGGGCTGGCGCTCCAGAAATGTTCAATGCGTAGGTTACGGTTGAGTGTCTTGTTAGTTCTCACCAGAAAATCCTGAGATGGAAACAGAACATTGCAATGTTCAAAGATCACCACCTGGAGCTGTCAAGAAGAACAGGTGAGGCCGGGCGCAGTGGCTCACGCCTGTCATCCTAGCACTCTGGGAGGCCGAGGCAGGCAGATTGCTCGAGGTCAGGAGTTCGAAACGAGCTCTGAGCAAGAGCGAGACCCCGTCTCTACTATAAATAGAAAGAAATTAATTGGCCTACTAATACATATAGAAAAAATTAGCCGGGCGTGGTGGCGCATGCCTGTAGTCCCAGCTACTTGGGAGGCTGAGGCAGCAGGATCGCTTGAGCCCAGGAGTCTGAGGTTGCTGTGAGCTAGGCTGACGCCACGGCACTCACTCTAGCCCGGGCAACAAAGTGAGACTCTGTCTCAAAAAGGGAAAAAATTTGTTTCCCCCAGTATAAATTTATTACTATACTGACATTTAAATAAAGATCTCGATTTTCTAAAAAAAAAAAAAAAAAAAATACCTGCCACAAAGCAGTGTATCTGTTGTTAATGAATAATAGTTTTAGAACTCTCACGCTCACGGGACGGTTGCGAGAGCTGGGGGCGTACTGAGCACTGTCGGCAGCAGTCCGCTGACTCCTCGAGCCGGCTCCGGCGAGCCGCGCCCCAGTGCAGGGACAGAGGCCGCAAGGGGCTCTGCGGCTCGTCGGAGGTGACAGGCTTGTGAGCAAGTAGACCCGGGATTAAACCCCGCACTTCAGCCGCAGGGTCACTGCTCTTGGCTGCTCTGCTGTGGCCCTAACGCGTCACGCTCTTGTCACTACCGTGTGTGCAAAAGCCTGTGCACACGGACCTGGATGGAAAGGAGGAACGGGAGAGAGACAGGAGGATGAGGAAGGAGGAGGAGGAACGGGAGAGAGACAGGAGGATGAGGAAGGAGGAGGAGGAGGAATGGGAGAGAGACAGGAGGATGAGGAAGGAACAGGAGGAACGGGAGAGAGACAGGAGGATGAGG
>VSMD01014519.1:77848-101563 GCA_008750895.1 Mirza zaza
GAGGAATGGGAGAGAGACAGGAGGATGAGGAAGGAACAGGAGGAACGGGAGAGAGACAGGAGGATGAGGAAGGAGGAGGAGGGATGGGAGAGAGACAGGAGGATGAGGAAGGAACAGGAGGAACGGGAGAGAGACAGGAGGATGAGGAAGGAGGAGGAGGGAGGGGAGAGAGACAGGAGGATGAGGAAGGAGGAGGAGGGATGGGAGAGAGACAGGAGGATGAGGAAGGAACAGGAGGAGGAAAGGAAGGGAGGGAAGGAGGGAGGACAAGCACCGTCACACGACCACAGCTCTGCTCGATCCTTCCTGGGACCTCCCAGAGGTCCCCGGCGAGGGCTCCCGGGCACGTGAGCCACCCTGCAAACCCTCTCTGCGAAGAAATCCGTGCAGTGAGGCAGCGGGACTCCATGTGACTTCCTCCCTTCTGGCTCTGGCATGCTCGAACTCCACGCAAGCGTCCCCACGCCGGGTCACGTTCCAGGCTTGCAACACGGACAGCGTTGCGCCCCATGTGCGCACGGCCTGTTCCTTCCTCATCCTCCTGTCTCTCTCCCGTTCCTCCTCTCCGTCCCAGCGTGCCCTTGTGCGCACGGACGACGGCTCCGTTTGCATTCGATGAGGACGGGGCAGGGGCGGGAAACCCGGACCCGGCTGTCACCCCCGGAGTCACCGGAGACCGAAGCGCGGCATTTGTCTCGGGGGCCGTCGGAGAGAGAGTGCCTTTGCAAACCAGCAGGCCAGAGCTAACGTAAACGTTGGAAACCATGAGGAAATTAGGGATATCGCTTTAAATTAACCATCTTAAGTAGACAAGCTCCCCAAACGCGATAAGACAGCTATGGCACATTAAGTCAATGCCGATCGATAATTAGAAGCGGATTTCTCCGGACCCGGCTTCCCCGGGAGGAGAGATCGCCGTCTTCCTCCGGGAGCTGATAGTCCTCAGGAAGTGTGGTTTTAATAACCCCGGGCCCGTTCGCCTTTCGCTCGGCAATAATAATAATTTGTTCTTGTAACGAAATAACGCTCGTTTACTGCGAAGGCCGTGCGCACATGGGGCGCAACGCTGTCCGTGTTGCAAGCCTGGAACGTGACCCGGCGTGGGGACGCTTGCGTGGCGTTCGAGCATGCCAGAGCCGGAAGGGAGGAGGTCACACGGAGTCCCGCTGCCTCGCTGCACGGATTTCTTCGCAGAGGGGGTTTGCAGGGTGGCTCACGTGCCCGGGAGCCCTCGCCGGGGACCTCTGGGAGGTCCCGGGAAGGATCCAACAGAGGTGGTGTGTGTCGGTGGCACACCTGGCTTGTCCTCCCTCCTTCCCTCTCTTCCTTTCCTCCTCCTGTTCATTCCTCATCCTCCTGCCCCTCCCCCATTCCTCTTCTCCATCCTCATCGTCCTCCTTCTCCTTCTCTCTCTTCTCTTCTTCCTCTTCTCCCTCTCTTCCTCCTCCTCCTAAGCGTCTGAACCCATCTACGGGGAATGTCCTCCCCTCCACACCCGGCCTCGGTTTCCTGGCTGAATCAGCTTCCCGAGGCTTCCTGGGATGCCTGGTACCTGCTCCAAGCTGGCATTCCTTGTGGCGGAAACCCCGGAGCAGCTGGGGTGGGCGGCAGCGTGGAGGGGGGGACTCGGGGTACCTGCCCGTGCTTGGCTTTCCCATTAGATGTTGGTTTCCCCTTCAACCAGCTGAAAGTCACTCACCCTTCGGCTCCATCTTACCTGCCTGCAAAGGTGACCAGGGGCAACAGGTGTCGTTATAGTTGGCGGTCTCCTTCAAGAAAAAACTCTCAAAGGGTCCTAGCACGCAAATAACATCCTAGAGCCCCCCAGAGACCCTGTCCTGGGAGCTACAGACCCCCTGACGTGAGGTGGTCCCGGGATAACAGCCTCCCAGGCCTGCCTTGCCTGGCCCCACTGAAAACCCACCGCGCACCTGGGCCGGGGCCCCCTGCTCCTGGCCAAGGCTCTTGGGGTAGGGACTCGGGGTGCTGGATCCCCAAAAGTCACGCGGGTGGATTCAGGAGTGGCGCTTGGTCTTTAAAGCAAGACATGTGGTCGGGCTGAACCCCCGCTGGCTGGAGCTGCCAACAGGGACCCCCCTGGGCATGTTGGGGGGGTCTACAGAGCTCTGCCCCTGTAAGGTCATGCCTGTCACTTCCACTTAAAGAGAAAGGGGCTCCCGTCGTTGGACACACGGCTCAAGAAGGTGGGACTGAGAACAGAGGGGAGAAATTACCTTGGCCCCGGCCGGACTGGAGACCGTGAGGATGTTGTGTCTTCCGTCTGGCAGAGAGAGAGATTAAACTACTCTGGGCCCAGCGTGCTCTCCCCGGCCTAGACCGGGCATGAGGCGCTGCCTTCGAGGCCGGGAATACAGGTGGGTTTTTTTTCCCCTTTTTCTTTTTGCATACACGTGCTCTCATTTTTTAAAAATATTTTTACAGTGAGCATATATTGACCAAATAATAAGCAAGGAAGCATTGAAACTCTCTAAACCCCAAGGATGAGTAGAGTCTGCTTGGCCAGCTCTGTCCACACCGGCAAAAATCCTGTGCTGGTTCAGCTCCTCCCGCTTGGCCTCACGGGTGTGGACACATGCCCCAGGACAGGGGGTGGGGGTGCTGCCTCCCGGGTCCCTCCTTATCGGGCTGCTGAATCCGCACCCGGACTCTGTGTGTGGCTCCTGGCCGCCTGTCCCTGGAGATGTCACCAGATGGACGGGTGTTTAGAGCACTGCGGCAGGAGCCGTTACGGAAGGGGCTGAGCGGGGTTGTCAGGAAGGCTTTACAAGAGCCAAACACGGTGGCCTGGAGTGATGACAACCGTCCCCAAGTGTGAGAAGGGTGGAAATGTTGGCTCGAGGGGGAGGAGAAGGCCCGAGGGCCGCGCCAGGGGACCCGCCCAGAGCCTCCCCAGCCCGAGTGCAGGGGTGGGCTGACGTCGGGGCTGTGGGAAGCACCATCCCCACGGGCCACTGCCGGCATCATTGGACGTCACTGGATGCCACTGGACTCCGTGTCACTGGCTGTGCGCCCTGGCTGTGAGGGACGGAGACCTGCCAGGGAGTCTCTGGTCCAGCTTTGGTTTATCGACAGAGCGGGGTCCTGCCACTCCGTGGGGAGAAGCCAGCGGGAGCAGGTGCAGGCGCAGCCATGGAAACGGGGTCGGGGCGGTAGCCCGGGGCAGGCAATGCCCCCAGGTTCCTCCCACAGGGACGAGCTTGTGGAAAGGCAGAGGGACTGTCCCCGGCCGTGGCCTTAGGGCTCTGTGGCATTAAGAAGGACTTCCTGGTGCCATTGCACCTACTAGATGCCCAGCTCCTCGGGCGCTGGTGGCCCGAGATGTGACCTGGGGGAGGACAGCCCCATTCCCAACCTCCACCAGGCTCTCCCCAAGGCCCCCCAAATGGCCTACGTAACAACAGCAGGGTCACCCCCTTCCTAACAAGCTTAACATCCCCAGCCCCTCTGACATAGACATTCCCGAAGTCCCTTGTCTTGCGAGGAAGCCATCCGTCTGTCCTATGTGCCACCTCATATGGGCCTGGCACACCCAGGAGGCGCCAACAGCCACTTGTTACTTGAATGAATGACAGTAACCAGTGTGACAAAGCCCCTCTCTGCTCAGGCTATCCCGGCAACAAGATCATGTCACTGTTTGGAGAATGATTTCTGTGACTATATCCTTCCTTCATTTTGCTGCGTTTAGCCAACCCGGGTAACTGCATTTAGTTACTGGATAGAAACTTCCCTTGTTACTTTCCTGTTTATAGCTCCTTAGGACAGAATAATTGGGGGATCATAAACGCCACTCTGTTTGTTTTCTGGTGGAGTAATTCCCCAAGTTAAAAAAAAAATGCAGAGGAAGCAATATCCACTCATCCGTCATCTAGGATGATTTGGACTTAATCTATCTGTTCATTCCATCACTTCGACGGCTCTTCCTTTGCTTTTAAATGTATTTAAGTTTTATATCCCGCCTGGTGCCCAAAATAATTTAGTGTATCCTTTAAAACAAAGTGGATTAGGAACAAGGATAATGGGAAAACATGCTAACAAAACAAAAGCCAATGAAAAAGAGGGGAGAAGCAGCTGATGGTGGCATCCCAGGCACCTGCCTTCGTCATCAAACAGAAGCCTGGGCAGTTTCCTTGCTCCCAAGAAGTGTGTAGTCCAGAGTGGATAGTAGACACATGTCAACATGAGTCTGTTGTTACAATATAGAAGCTGCTGGATAGTGTTGCCAACTTAATTCCAGGACAGAACAGAGGAAGGAATTCACACAACTTCAGCTACTAACGGCATTAGACTTTGAGCTTCCTAGCAGCAAAAGGAAAAGACGAAACAGGTAGGGCTGTAGGTTTCTCATGGCCCAAAGAAGATGACCGACTTTAAGAAATCTCATCGATTGGTTGGCTCACTGAATCAATCCAGTACTCTGGTTGCAAAAGAATGACTTTCTCATGCTGAATTTGGGAGTTACCCACGGCAAATTAACAGATGAAGAAAGCAAGTCGAAGAACAACGTGTAAGGTCATCCCCCTTTTGTAACGAAAGCACAACATGAGAGGTTCTGAACGTGCGTAAAAAAATTCAGAGCGATGCTCCCCAGCCCGCCAGCGGCAGTTCTCCCCCGGGGCGTGGGATGCGCGTGGGAGGATTTGTGCTCTCGTGCTCATCTGTGTCGGTGGACTTTGTTCGATCAAGCATCTATCAATACCGTGTGTGTAAGAGGAAGAAAGCTCTCCCCGGAGATTTCTCAAAGCAGAGGTGGGATCAGGCTCCCCAGGGCCAAGTGCAAACCGTGGGCTCCTCCCTCGGCCACGACACCGTGCAAAATTCTGCAGGAAGGAGGAGGCTCGGGGGGGCTCCGGTCAGGCCTGCCCCGGAGGAGGGCTCTGGCAGCCCAAGCACAGCAGGCCCACTGCGAAGCTGTGTTTCCTTTTTAAAAATAAAATAAAATAAAGCAAACAAATAGACAAGTGGAAGAGGCACCGAGTGGGCATGGCAGGTCCCCTCTCACCTCAGTCCTGGAGGGTCTGGTCCTTTCTCTGCCCTGGAGCCTCCAGACACAAGTCAAGATCTCCGGCTGCAGCCGTGCGGGGAGCAGGGGTTGAAGTGAACAGTGATCAAGGAGGTTTCCCTGCGACACACGCCCCCACCTCCCCCACAGTCTGTACTCTCTCAGCTTCATGGCTGCCAGGGCTGGAGCGGCGCATGTCAGAGGTCACTGCACGCAGAGAGGCGGGTCCCTCCCTACCAGATGTCCCAGTGGCCCCGCAGGATGGGAGCCGGCAGTGGGACACTCGGCGTGACATCCCGGGCAGAGACGCGGGTCCCGGCTGGCCGCCTAGCCCCGGCAGGGCGGTGGGCAAATTACTACTCGATAAAAGGAACAGTCATTTCTACAAGGGGTCCCGGGGGTGGGCGGCCACCTTGCGAGAAAGCAAGTTAAACTGTCAGAAAAAGACGCGATGTACTACGCAGTGGAACAGAAGAGTTTAGACGCTGGCCTCCGGCAAATCTGGATTTAAATCCGAATCCTGCCACGATCTGGGTGACTTTACGGTATTCGTTCCACTAACGGCTCAGCCTCAGTTCCCTCACCTGTAAAATGGGCGGAAATAGCAGCACCCACGGCGGAGCACGGGGCAGGCGTTCACGCGTGTTCCCTGAGCACCTCGTCTAAAACAGCGCCACTCGCTTCTCTCGTCTCTGAAACACATACGGCCGCCTGGCATCGTCCTGCCTGCCTGTCTGTTGCCTTCCCCCAGAGAGTGGTAGATGCACAGTCAACGTTCGTCCAATAAGCCAGAGATCAGCTGGTTTATTGTTATTGCATTTTATAGCGCATCTATTAATGCTAGAGAATCATTAAATCAACTTGCAAGAAATAAAATTCATGCATTTAAGGCATTTTATTTTCAAAGTTCTTTGTTTTAAAGTCCTCTTTCTTCTTTTCTGAAGGTTTTCTTTTTTTCTTTTTTCTGAGACAGAGTCTCACTCTGTTGCCCCGGCTAGAGTGCCGTGGCATCAGCCTAGCTCACAGCAACCTCAAACTCCTGGGCTCAAGCCATCCTCCTGCCTCAGCCTCCCGAGTAGCTGGGACTACAGGCATGTCCACCATGCCCGGCTAATTTTTTCTATATATATTAGTTGGCCAATTAATTTCTTTCTATTTTTAGTAGAGACGGGGTCTCGCTCTTGCTCAGGCTGGTCTCGAACTGCTGAGCTCAAGTGATCCTCCCGCCTTGGCCTCCCAGAGTGCCGGGATGACAGGCGTGAGCCACCTCGCCCGGCCTTTTTCTGAAGATTTTAAACGTTGGGGTGTCGAGTTCTGATCTAGATGTAGGGGAAGCGGGCAAGGGTGAGAGAAGGCGTCGGCCTGTGGTGGCTTTTGTGCTTTCACGATCGTGACCTTCCCAAGTGCAGGGGACATTTACGTCCGACTCCCAGCCTGGCCCCCCCTTCTGCTCCGTCCTGCCCCAGGATTTGACGAGTGCCAGCTGCATCACCTTCCACTGTCATCGTAGGTCTCAGGCCACATTTGTCCGTGTTCTCAAAGCAAACCACACCCTGTAGGTGAGTGAGCACATCCGCCACGGGGTGGGTGGGTGGGGGAGAGGCTTGTAGGTGTCAGGAAGCCCCACCACAGTGATCCAGGCTGGGCTTCCTGCAGAGCGGCTGCTGGGTGGCCTTCCTCTGGCGGGGACCCGAGCGCAGCTCTCTGAGGACAGTCTGCACGCGGTGGAGCCAGAAACCCAGGAGACCCAAGAGGCTGCGGACGGCGGCCGCCCAGGACGAGCCCAGTGGGCTGGAAAAGAAATACCGCGTTTCCCCGAAAACAAGACAGGGTCTTATATTTATTCTTCCTCAGGAAGACACCCTGTGGCTTATTTTCAGGGGACGTGTTATTTTCCCCTCAAAGCCTCAGCTTGCAGCACGCACAGGGTGGCCGGGACCTGACAGGGGGAGCCGGCCTTGTCGGTGGGGCTGCCCGCACCTTTCCGGTCACCTCTGGGACAGCAGCTGTCACAACGGGGCGGATGAGAAGGGCTGCTCGTTTTCTTGACTGCTCCGCGACGAAATGCACGGGTTGTGTAGACGCGCTGCATAGTCACACCCGTGACCAGGTCTTATTTTCAGGGTGGGGCTTCTATTGTGCACATGCTCAGAAATCCTGCTAGGGCTTATTTTATGGGTAGGGCTTGTTTTCGGGGAAACACAGGTACGCAGCCGGGGTTGGATTCTGGAAATATTCTGATTGATTGGACCCCCTCCTGCCCTCCCAATTCTAATGCTGCTTTCAAATAGGGTAAAATATCTCGGGAGGGGCCGGCGGTTTAAACATGGCATGCCCGGGACGGCCCCTCCCTGTCCCGCCCCGCATGTGGGCATCTGGTTCGACTTTCTTATCTGCGTGATTTCCATTGCAACACCATCTCGCCTGCGGTTTCACTGTTCGTTATGAAATCATGTTTTACTTTTAAAGCACAATAACGGTGGAACCAACCTAATTAGGCACCGAAACCGAAATCTCCCAGTCGAGAGAGAGTTTTCTTTTTTTTTTTTAACCCGCCAGCAGAGTTGGAATTAGATTATTCCTAAATCTGATTTGCAACAGGTTAAGAGCAAAGCACCAGCTTAAGTGTGGTAATCGGTCTCAGTGACCTTGAGCCGAAAACACAGGAAAAAAAAATGAAATCAATAGTGGGGAAGAAAACGGTTACGACTCATTGGAATGGGAGATTGGGGACTTGGAGCTGGAGCGTGTGGGCTTTGGCACTCAGCACTCG
Source organism: Mirza zaza (assembly GCA_008750895.1). Lineage (NCBI taxonomy): Eukaryota > Metazoa > Chordata > Mammalia > Primates > Cheirogaleidae > Mirza > Mirza zaza. The sequence goes on from VSMD01014519.1 coordinate 85,642, forward strand.
CGTTCTACCCCTCAGTGTCCTCGTCCATGAAGCCGGGGCAGAAATATCCGATTATTTCCGCAAAATCTCAAAGACTGTGATAGCACTACACTCATGTCCCATGCAAGGAACCAAAATCAACATACGTCGCTTGCCTGGTTAGAATTAATGTCTTTTTTGTGAGGCAGAGTCTCACTCTGTCACCCGGGCTAGAGTGAGTGCTCTTGCTCAGGCTGGCCTCGAACTCCTAAGCTCAAACGATCCTCCTGCCTTGGCCTCCCGCCTGGGCCTCCTGCCTGGGCCTCCAGATTCCATTTTCAAAGCAGCGTTTCTACCTTTCCAAGGTGTCCCTGAGGCCCCTGCGGCCCTTGAGCCGCCAGCTCTCTGCCCAGCGATGATCCTGCAGGTGCAGGGGGAGGCGGGATGCCAAGGACGCCCGGACGGTGCGGCTGTGCCTCTGGAAGGCCCCCGGGCCAGCCCCAGCCGGCTCCGGCGGCCCTGGGGACCCCAGGGATACCCAGGGATACCCCCTGGGCAGACGGGCCGAGAGGAACTGGATCATCTGCTTTGGATCAAAATGAAACAAAATCAGAGTTTTAGAAGGAAGAGGTGAGCCGGGGACTCCGCGTGAAGGGCGGGGACCCAGCCCGAGGTCCGCGGATGGCCGGGCGTGTTCCCCCGACCCCGCCGTCCGGGACGCCAACGGCAGCTTCCGCGTGGTCACCAGGCCGTACTGGGACACCCCACAGTCTGACCCGGGGGTCCTCAAACCTTTTAATCAGGGGGCCAGTTCACCGTCCCTCAGACCGTGGGAGAGTGGGGCGCACATTCCACACATGTGCACTGTGGGCCCGGGACGAGTTGGCTGCTCAGCAGGACAGGCAGCGGCAGCAAAAACACCTGGCGGGCCGGATAAACGTCCCCGGCGGGCGGCATGTGGCCCGTGGGCTGCAGTTTGAGGACCCCTGGTCTGACCTTTCACCTCCTCTGTGCTAAATGGGCCTGATTATTGTGCGTGTCTGTCCCTGGAGCCACAGACGGCCGATTGGGGTCACTGGGGGGGGGGGGGCGGCCCTGAGAGCGCCGCCGACTGCGTCCTTCAGTGAGGGCTGGCCCGCGGCTCCCTGGTCTTGGAGACCCCTTCCCCGGCGCCTGCGGGTGGGCACGGTCCCACAGCCACCCAGGTGGGCACAGGACGCCTCTGGCAACGGCAGGCCCTTCCCCCAGGCCAGCCCGCAGAGACCCCTGTGCGTGGCCCTCCCTGCCCTTCCCACCTGCTGCCCGGGCGGCAGGACCCGGAGCTCGGGCGGAAGGAACAAGACGGAAGGAGCGGATCACACCAGCTGCCCACTCCTCCTCCCACCCCGACCTGTGTTTTACCGCCGGATGAGCACAAGGTAACATTTACTTCAATGAGCCTTTGAGATCTGGAGGGACTGTTCATTCCAGCACTCGGCCTACCCCGAAGACCGCGCTTAGGGACGTTATCCGGGGAAGTCATGTTTTCAACTAGAAGACCAACTTGCCAGCCTCCCTTGCAGCTAGGATTGACCAAGGAAGTGTAAGTGAACATCGCTGGGTGGGACGTCTGAGAAGCCGTCTCGAGGAAGAAAGAGACAAGTTGTAGGGAATTCCCCTTTCTCCTCCTGCTGTCTGGCATGCAAATATGATGGCCGCAGCCACTTCGAACCATGGATGGTGGAGCAAAAGATAAAAGAAATCTGAGTATCTGATGACTATGGAGCCACTATATTGACCTTGGACTCCCTATTTATGAACTTGCTTTACAAATGAAAAAAAAAAAAACACTTATATGTTAAAAACCACCATGATTTTTTGTTGTTGTTGTTAAATGTTTCAGCACCTACATTGCTTACCTATGGAAATCTAGGAATCCTGCGAGGTTTAAGTGAGGTAATAATATGTGTAAAGAATACATTACATGCAGGAGCAAAATACAACCTATGCAATCTGTACAGAGCTCTATCATATTGTTAAATTGGGGTACAATTATTTGTTCACACATTTGTCTTGTTCAATTACATCTTTTTCCTCAGTGACACAATTCCTGTCGTATTTAAAATTTAACCCTAGCCCAGTGCAGAGTAGGATTGTCATAGTTGTTGTTCAGATTAATAGGAAATTTTATCTATTTAGCTATCATTTTATCTATCTTATTTGAATACTTATAATAAATATACCATTCATTTAAATATATCCTAAATAAGGACTGCAGAAGTAAGAACTGAATGATAAAATGAAGCTTGGGAGAAATTTGGAAATAGCAGTTCTTAATTTAAAGTTATATATCATTTCAAACTCTGAGCTTCCTAATTGCCAAAGCAAAGAGGGAATAAGATAGGTTTAAAGAGTCAGAGAGAGTGTGTGTGTGTGTGGCAGGGGTGGAGAGGGTTCGTTTTTAAATACAGAAAACAGGCCGGGCACAGTGGCTCATGCCTGTAATCCTAGCACTCTGGGAGGCCGAGGCGGGAGGATCGCTCAAGGTCAGGAGTTTGAGACCAGCCTGAGCTAGACCCGCGTCTCTACTAAAAATACAAAGAAATGAATTGGCCAACTAAAAATATATAGAAAAAATTAGCCGGGCATGGTGGCGCATGCCTGTAGTCCCAGCTACTCAGGAGGCTGAGGCAGGAGGATCACTGGAGCCCAGGAGTTTGAGGTTGCCGTGAGCTAGGCTGATGCCGAGGCACTCTAGCCCAGGCAACAGAGTGAGACTCTGTCTCCAAAAGCATTAAATAAATAAATACAGAAAGCAAAAAGCTGTTGCTTGGCATAAATGCAATGCACCCTGCACCCTAGTAGGGAAACTGAGAGAAATTCCTTCCATGATGTGGCAGGTGCCACTCTGGATGTGTCCCCAAGACTTCAAAGATCACACTTGTCAGCTTCTGGTGGGGTTCCTCAAAATAAACCAAAGAAGTAGGGCCACAGCTCTGCCAGGTGGAAACAACCCAAGAGGTCCAAGAGCAATGCCATGACCCGAGGACAGAGGAAAAGTGGCCAGGGGCTAAACGCTTCAGCTCCGGATTCGAATCCTGGCCGCTTCCTTGCAGCGTGGCCACTTCCAGGAGACTTTGGTCAAGTTGCTTCAGCACTCTCCGTGCCTCCGTTTCTTCTTCTGCAAAAGCAAGATCAAAATGTGTACACGAGACAGGCACGAAACAGTGGGACCCTCCCCCCCTTGCCTAGAGTCCCAGCTGCCTCTTCGTCTTCTTCCTCCTCCTCCTCCTCTTCCTCCATGCAGTCCTCACCGCTTGTCTCTGCCTCCAGTGTGTCCTCCCACATGCCCAGACATTCATAGCATGAGACTGGAACAGCCCTGATTCCCCGAGTCACAGCTGATCGATACCCAGGTATTAAGTAATCGTAGCAGCTCAGAAAAGGCTCCACCTGTGGAAGAACTTCTCACCGGCAGCAGGGTTCAGACTGGGCCAGTCTTTGCTCTTCTGCCATTCCCTGAGAGGCACGAACAAAGTGAAGGTGTCGACACCAGGCCTCTCAACCTAATTGCTCCTTAGCAAGGGGTTGAGCCCACCCAAGTGACACCGAGCCACGAAAGCAAGGATTTCAAGGAGCTGACGTATGTACAATCTGAACACAGCCAAACATTGACATTTACCCGTGCAATCGCCTGTCTTTATTCTATGTGGACTGGCAGCAGAACTAATTTGTGAAAAGCAGTAAGAAACACCCAGGAATCTCCTGGACTCTGGGCTGCTGGGTACAGTCGTGCAGGTTGTTCACTGCCCAAGGTGTGCCTAGCCACGGAGGCAAACGGGGACTGGAAGCCAGCCCCGTCCTGCACTCCCTGGGCCTTGCACCTGGCCCGGGGCTATATGTGCCAGGGAGGAAAAGTCCCCTTTTCTGATTTGCACGGAGATGCCTTACGGGTTCATGACAGCCGGCTTAGATCGTTGGCTGGCGAGCCCCTTGTCTTTGTGTAGTTTCTACCTCCTTTTGTTGATCTCGGCTTCCAAATGCAAAGCGAAGCACTGAAAGCATGTCGTGGGGATTTGGGGCACTCCCTGGAGATTAGGCATTCTTACCCTGGTGCATTATCCTGACTTAGGGCTGAGAAGGCTTCATCTCCCCGTGGTGTTGTTTTAATCCTCCATCCTCCAAGGTAAACGACTGTCTTGCAACAATAGGAGTGTCCATTAGCCGGGCTTTACTTGCAGGGGCTTGGGGCGAAACGGGAGGCAGGTAATCGGTGGGGCTCCGGCGAACCCAGGTAACGAGAGTGCCTCCCGCGCCGACAGTCACGTGCAGGATTAGCTGTCATCCCAGACAGCCTGTCAAGACCCAAGGGCTGGGCTGCAAAGGGTCCGTTTCCCCGAGAAGAGCCCCTCGCATTTTACACCCACGCAGACATACGGAAAATACAGACAGTGCCTGGGTGTGAATCGGATGATTTAAACGCTAGTGACGGCGGATGGAAATACCTGGAAAGGAGAAAGGAGAAGTTTGGGCCGGGCGCGGTGGCTCACGCCTGTAATCCTAGCACTCTGGGAGGCCGAGGTGGGAGGATAGCTCAAGGTCAGGAGTTCGAGACCAGCCTGAGCAAGAGCAAGACCCCCGTCTCTACTATAAATAGAAAGAAATTAATTGGCCAACTAATATATATAGAAAAAATTAGCTGGGCATGGTGGCGCATGCCTGTAGTCCCAGCTACTCGGGAGGCTGAGGCAGGAGGATCACTTGAGCCCAGGAGTCTGAGGTTGCTGTGAGCGAGGCCGACGCCACGGCACTCCCTCTAGCCTGGGCAACAGAGTGAGACTCTGTCTCCAAAAAAATGAAAAAAATAAATGCAACTCAAGTAAAGCAAAAACGCGAAAGGTTCTGCCTGAGACCAAACTCCGAGAGAGCGGTGGGCGGAGGAGGCAGGAATTTTCTTCGGGAACGTGTCTGGCTTCCCCAGCTTACCCAAAACTGTCCTCGCGGCGTATAATCCAATTCCGTTCTCCAAACAACCGCTCGGGGTCACTGACAACAGGAATCAACTGAGTTGGTCTAATGATTCACAGCCCGGGAATCGCCCATGCAACAGGCCACAGGGCCACGTCCGATGAGGACGTTACCGTAATTCTCCTAATAGCCATCGGCAAAGCAACGACTTGCAAAACCCCGGACTCGGGGTCGGCAACTTACTCAACCAGTTACTGAGGCAGGGCCGACCCTTCCGAGCCCCCAGGACTCACGGCCATCATCCCAGGCCAAAGGGACGGCTCTCCAGCGGCAAATCGTTTGAACGGTCGGCTGGGGACGTGTCCAAAGCCACTGATGATCTCAGGTAATTGGATTAGTGGGGGTGACTGGTTTGCCCTGGAGCTGGGAACAGAGTCTCGGGCGATTCCCTCGTCCGTATGGAAATGGACCAGAGGTCTCCCCAGCGACCAAATTCCTGGCGTGGCCGCACGGCTGTGAGACGCCAATGGCACGAGACCCCGTCCCCACTTCACCCTGTGGAAGATGCCGCGAGGTTATGGGAAGGGAGAGGGAAACGGATCGGATGGCGTTTGGCTCTCTCCCTAGCATCTGTTTTCTCTTTGACCAGTTGGGAGGACAAAAACGAGTACGCGAAACCTCCCTGCCGGATGCGGGGTTGCAGGGACAAAGAGATGGGGCGTTTTCACAGCTGACAGCCACCCCCGAGTAACGGGCGATTAACTCCCTTCTCGCATAAGGAGACACAAACATCCCCAGTCTGGACACTTACCGAGAGCTGCCTTTGCAAACGCTTTGCAAACGCAATCTCTTTCCATGCTCCCACTGGCCCTGTAGGGGACAGGGACAGAGACGCGAGCCTGTTTAGATTAACTCGCCAGGGCCCCGAGCACGGGAGGCCGTATCGAATCCCGGGTTCTCTGGAGCCAAAGTCTGTGGTGCCCCGTCTTCTGGGGGGGGACGCCCCCTCGCAGTGACATTCAACATTTTGCAACCCGCCCATCCCCCACACCCGCTTTTAGAACTTGTGATGAGTAAGAACTGCAAAATACGGACCCAAACAGGGGCTGACCCTGCCCTGGGGACTCTGACCCCTGGCCGAGTCACCCTGCCCGTGTTCCCTGACTCCGCAGGGCCTGGAGTGAGGGACCTGTATTTCCAAGGAAACGGCCCTGCCCCTTGCCCCAGACTGGCATTCCAGGGCATTTTGTAAATGCCGAGTCAGCAGCCAGCTGACCGCAGACCTGAGCCTGGAGGTGCTGGCAGTACCGGGCGCGGCTGTCCTCGTTTCGGGGAGGTTTGTCCAGAGAGCGAGGCGGCGGTCTGTGTCGCTTCCCTCCCCGGGCGCACATTTCTTGAGCACCTGCTGTGTGCAGCAGGGGACACAGCAAGCCCAGATGCTGCCCCCACAGAGCTTAAATCCTCAGAGGAAACTCACTTGCAGCCCCCTCCAGCCGGCCCAGCTACCTGAAAAGTTCCAGGGAGGCACATAGGTGACAGCACTTGCAGCTTAAGTGTTTTGGGGTTTTTCTGGTTTTTTTTTTAGACAGAGTCTCGCTTTGTTGCCCGGGCTAGAGTGCCGTGGCGTCAGCCTAGCTCACAGCAACCTCCAACTCCTGGGCTCAAGCAATCCTGCTGCCTCAGCCTCCCGAGTAGCTGGGACTACAGGCATGCGCCACCACGCCCGGCTAATTTTTTTTTTTCTATATATTTTTAGTTGGCCAATTAATTTCTTTCTATTTTTAGTAGAGACGGGGTCTCGCTCTTGCTCAGGCTGGTTTCGAACTCCTGATCTTGAGTGATCCTCCCGCCTCGGCCTCCCAGAGTGCCAGGATTATAGGCTTGAGCCACCGCGCCCGGCCGAGTGTTTTGGTTTTACAGACGTCCTGTTTTGTTTGCACTTGTGGGCTATTCACAGTCAATTTCCATACTGTGCCATCTTGGTTTCTAATAATGTTCCCACAGGAAATAAGGATTGAATTTAAAGAGTTTGGGATGCCACTGCCTTTGGGAGTCAGTTAGGTTATAAGTCGCTCACTGCGGAAGGTTCTCTTGGTTTGCATAACCTGCCTTGCTGCCCTATGAACATATATCCTTCCTCCATAGAATTTGATAAGAGATCCTGCACCTCGTTCAGGTAAAGGGCTGCTGTGTACTTCAGGTGACATCCGCCCCCTCTCTAGCTTTTGACTGGTATAGTCCTGTCAGTACCATTTGGTTTCCATATGGGGATGGGACATGATTCTGGACGCTTGAGAAGGAGTGGGTGGCGTCAGCTGGGAACCTACTGAGATAGGATTTCCCTTCTAATACAGAGACACATAGGGGAAGAGGGCCCTTCCTATTCTTGGATGTTGTGTGATAATCTGGAGATTCTGCAGTCACTTTGTGACCATGAGGGGGGCCCTAGCTAAGAACAAGCCTAACAAGCTAAGGATGGCAGAAGGGAAAAGCCAGATTAACCAGCCGTAGAATCTGGTTAAAACTCTTCCCACCAAGAAAATTTTAGACCCAGATGGTTTCACTGGTGAAATCTACCAAACAATTAAGGAGGAACTATTACCAAATATACACAAACTCTTCCAGGTTTTGAAGAGTTAGCCGTAGACCCGACACTGATCCAAGTCAGCATTACCCTGATACCAAGACCTGACAAATACATTATAAGAAACCCATGAACATAGATGCAAAAATTCTATAGCCAATTTTAGCAAATCGAATCCAACAATACAGTAAAAAAGATTGTACACGATGACCAAGTCTGCATCATTGATTTATTTAACAGTCAAGATCAATTGAGGTTGCTCATTATATTAATATTTGATTTAATTAATATCCTGATTTATCCCAGGACTGCATCATTGATTTATTTAACAGTCAAGATCAATTGAGGTTGCTCATTATATTAATAAACACACACACTGTCATCTCAATAGATGCAGAAGAAGTATGTGACAAAATTCGACATCCGTTCCTGATTTTTTAAAAAAAAAAAAATTCTTAGCAAACAAGGAGTAGAAAGGATGCTCTTCAATCTGACAAAGGGCACCTGTGAAAGATCTACAGATGACATCAAACTTCACGGACAGAGACTTGGTGCTTTCCGCTAATATCAGGGATGAGACAGGATGTCTGCTTTTCCAGCTGCTGTTGAGCATTGTTTTGGAGGTTCCAGATAGTGAAATAAGGCAAGAAAAAGAAATGAAACACTGTAACCAAAGTGTCCACCAACCCGTGAATGAATAAACAAAAACCGTGTAACAGTACACAACTGAATACTATTCAGAGATAAAAAGAAATGAACCATTGATACAATGTAACAACATGGGTGGCTGTCAGTTGATTTCACTTAGTGGAAAAAAAGCCAGACGAAATAGATCTCACTTGGATGTACGGATCTGTTTATATAACTTCATTCACAGAACGTTGCAGAAGAAGCCACAGTTTTCCGAAAGGTGAGCTAGGTTCTCAGCCACGCGGCTCTTGAGATTTGAGGTGTCCTTGGCAAACCGCAGCCTGCAACTCACTGAGCGGAATGAGGTGCGCTGGGCTAGGGAGGGATTGTGCGGTCTTGGGCGAGTCAGTTCTGATCTCTGGCTTCAATGTCTCCTTGTTTAAAATAAGGCATTTTAGCACAATTCACAACTGCAAAGTTGTGGAAACAACCCAGGTGCCCATCACTACATGAGTGGATTAATAAAATGTGGCATATGTACACCATGGGTTACTACTCAGCTTTAAGAAACAACGGTGCTCTAGCGCCTCTTGTATCTTCCTGGGTAGAGCTGGAGCCCATCCTACTAAGTGAAGTATCTCGAGAATGGAAAAAGAAGCACCACATGCGCTCACCAGCAAATTGGTATTAACGGATCAACACCTAAGTGGACACATAGGAATAACATTTATCGGGTGTTGGGCAGGTGGGAGGGGGGAGGGGGGTGGGTATATACAAACATAATGAGCGAGATGTGCACCGTCTGGGGGATGGTCACGCTTTGAAGCTCTGACTCAAGAGGGGAAGGTGGGCATGGGCAATACACATAACCTTAACATTTGTACCCCCATAATATGCTGAAATAATAAAGCGGAGCAGAAAATAAAATAAGGCATTTCGTTCACGAGCCTTACAGCTAAGGCCACCATATAATTTATCACAGAAAGTGAAATGTTTTTCAAGCAAAGGGGGCCACGGCGATAGTTATGCCAGGTCAGCAAGCGCGATCCAGGAAGGCCGTGAGGAAGCCGGGATTACAGCGGCCTTAGCTGGAGTTTTTTAACGTTAGTATCGTTCTATGCAGCCAGGATGTTCAAGACACAGAACACCTCTCCCCGTGTACTTGGTCGTTTCCTACGGGTGGCCACCGCTCAGAAATTATTCTGATGTCCTCACGAAGGGGTGGAGACGTCACAGTGGGGCCGAGGTGGACACTGGCGGAACATCACCCCAGGGGAGGGTCGAGGTGGCAGTTTCTGACTTGACCTTGTCTCGAGCTCTGCAGATGCTCGGCACGCGCTTGCCGAATACCACGCTTTCTGATGGGGTCCGGGGTGACGGGTATTCTCCACTTGTCTCTGCCTGTTCTGAAACTCGGGGGCAGCCACGAGGGGCCAGGAGGCAGGAGCAGAGCCGCCTGTGGCATCTTCTCCCTGTGGGGTCCGCCTGCTGTGTCCCACCTCCGGCCCGGCACCACCTCCAGTCCCCCCAAGCTCCAGTCCCTTTTTCTCATTTCACTCCTTGGTGCCCAGAGGTGGAAACAGCCCCCGGCTGCCACCCTGGGAGAGCCCGCCACTGCACTCTGATGCCTTGCTGGCAGCTTTGCAAACAGCCTCAGCGTCCCCAATTTGACCCGGCCACCGCTCTGTGTCCTCCCAGCAGCCAGACGATGCCTTGCCCCCACCCTCACCTCGCAAATTTTAACCTCTCCAGCTCCAAGAAGCTCGTAGTTTAAGTTTTTTCACCAAAAAAAAGAAAAACCAAAAAAACCTGACACACGTTTGGAGTTGGCATCATCACGTCAGAAGAACCACGCCCGGGCCGGGTGACCCGGACGGAGGGGCCTCGGGGAGGGGCCTTCAACGTTTACTATGTTTAGAGTTTCGGACGAGAGGCCACCCGGCTTCTCGGGCCGAGCGATTGCCTGGAAGCTGGATGTCTGGGAAGGCCTCCATTGTGCTGTGTGACCCTGGGCAAATCCCTTGATCTCTTGCGGTTTAATTTCCTTTGAAAGAATCTGGGGTGGTTTGGAGCCTTCCCTAATCAAAATAAATGTAGAAAGCCCTTGGCCCAAGCAAGTTCAATATCCACTCTCGGTGCTTTTTCCCGAGGTTATTTTTGTGCCCGGCGCACGTATGTGACCTGCTGGAGAAGGTGTTTCCTGGAGGTGTTTGTGAGAGTCCGCCCGAGCCGGGGGGTCGCCGAGCGCCGGGAGCCGGCCGGGCCCCCTCCCCCCGGCACGGCGCTGCGCTGCGGGGAAGGAGAATCCCAGGCGGGCCCTATTTTTGTGCCGTTTTCCCCGAAATAGAACGCAAGACTCTAGCCCCGGCTTGCCTCCCCGCGCCCACCNTCCCCCCCCCCCCCCCCCCCCCCCCCCCCCCCAGGGAAGAACTTCCCTTGGCCTCTGGTTTCCTCAGCAGGTTTCCTCAGACCCCCGCTCGGGGATTGCCGGCCGGGCAGGAAGACACGGGCGGCCAAGGCCTGGCGGACGGGGGCCTTCGCTCCCCGGCCAGGGTCCCCCCGGCCCCCGAAGGAGCAGAGACAGCTCTGTGCTGCTGGTCTGCAGGGCCTGGACGGGCTCGGGGCTGTTCAGCAGACGTGGCCCCCCCAGACCTGCGCCCTCCGAGCTCTTGGGACCCGATGGGAGACGGCGCGTCCCGCCTGTCGTGCAAAGGACCCTTCGATGATGTGTTTGGCTCCTGCCCCTTCCCGTCGGGAAGCTTCAGGGGGCAGCAGGGTGGAAGCCTCCGAGCCCGGGTGCCCCTGACTACCGTGTTTCCCCGAAAATAAGACGGGGTCTTATATTTACTCTTCCTCGAGAAGACACCCTAGGGCTTATTTTCAGGGGATGCGTTATGTTTTCTAAGTACGGTACAACCATCTACATTGATTCAAATAGAGTGAAGGCGTCTTCTTCTGGAACATCATCCTCACTCTCCAAACCCCGAATCCCATCCTGAATGTCTTGCGACTCTGTTTCCTTTAGAACCCTCGGCCCCGATCTCTCATGTAGAGCACTAGAGCTCTCACGGGGCAGATGAGAAGGGCTGCCCGTGTCCTTTCCCGCTCCACGACGACACGCACGGGTTGTGCAGATGCGCTGCGTAGCCACGCCCGTCACTAGGGCTTATTTTCGGGGTGGGGCTTCTACTGCGCAAACGCTTAGAAGTCCTGCCGGGGCTTACTTCGTGGGTAGGGCTTATCGGGGAAACTCGGTGGCTGTGGATGGGACACACGCCACCCTCTGGGAAGCGGCTGTAGGCGTTGCCCGGCGGCACAAGGACTCCCGGGGAACTTCGAATTTCAAATAGTCACAGGTGAATTTTTAGAGTGGCGTGGGGCGTACTCATGAAGACGGTTTGCTATGATCTGGAATTCAGATCTGCCTGGCAGTTCGCGTGTGGACGTGTAGCGGCTGCTGCCGCCGCCCCCCCGGGAGTGCCCGTGGCTGCCCTCAGTGGGACGCGGGCAGGGAGGCACGGCGGGTGGCAGCTTGCTCTCGCTCTGCCCTTCCCACCCCCCGCCCCCCGGACCCCCAGCTACAGAAGCAGCTGTCCCCCACCACCACCACCACCACAGGCTTCAGCTCAGCCGCCCCTCCCCGGCCTGCGTCCACACGTCCACACGTCCACTGAGGAAGGCTCCGGAAGCCTCCCTAAGAGGGCCTTGTTTCTGGTCCCCCCAGCTCCCCCTACACCGTGCAGGGGCGATCCTTGCAATCACTCTGCTCTTCTGCACCCTCCCCAGCAGCTCTGCCTCAGATGTCAGAGCAGGGCTGGGGGGAGGGCACTCATCATTGCACAAAAATCCGACGAGCCACATGCCCGGGACGTGTGCACTTTTTCCATACTTTTGCGGTATCTCGACACGCACGTTTAAAGGGTGTTTTAAAGTTTTGCTCTCACGGCCGCTATCACGGCGCCTGCTGAGTTCCCACAGCGAAGCACAGGCACAGAAGAGGCTTCGCTCCGTGGGGTCCTGGCGGGGAGGAGCGGGCGGGGACCCTTATCTTGTGTGAGCTCCCAGGGCCTGGCCAGGGCCCTCTGGGAAGAATGAATGGAGCTCCGCCGGATCTGGCCTGGGAGGAGGAGGGTCCCTGTCCCTCTAGGAGGAGAGCCCGGAGTGGCTGGTCATTTACGTTTTAATAGTCTCTTATCTCAGGGGACATTGCCCAGAGCAAGGGCCCCTCCTCATAAACTGCCTGAGGACGTTTTATGTGCTCCCCCTCCTCGCAGGGGCCCTGAGAAAGAGGATTCTCTGCTCTGATCTCTCTGCCACAGCCCACCCCAGGATCCACAGAGTTCCAGCCTTGGGGCCTCAGCTTCCCTGTAAGAAATGGCTTTTGTTCCTCACCAGTTGCCAACGGAGGGCTGGCTATGGTTGCTAGGGGTCCGTGCTGTTCCTCCTTGGCCGTGGGGCAAAAAACAGAACAGAGCTCCCCTCCTCGCTGTCTAGGACAGGGATGCAGAATAACTCTCTATGAAAATCACATGTACATTTATTTAAGGCCGGGTGTGGAGGCTCACGCCTGTCATCCTAGCACTCCGGGAGGCCGGGGCGGGAGGATCGCTTGAGGTCAGAAGTTCGAGACCAGCCTGAGCAAGAGCAAGACCCCCATCTCTATTTAAAAAATAAAAACATAAAATAAAACATTTATTTATATACTTTATACATACTTATTTTTGTATAGTTTTTATATTTTTTTATAGTTTTATATATTTATATTTTGTATAGTTTTTATATTTTTGTATAGTTTTTATATTTTTGTATAGTTTTATATATTTATATTTTATATTTTATATTTATTTTATATAGTTTATGCAAAATAAGGATGCAATATATTTATATATCTGTAAAGTAGATGTGTACATAAAATAATTTGAATAAGCATACGTATACAAATATATTAAATATGTGTTTCTACACACACATTTCGATGTCCATCTGTCCCTGCAGTCCCCGTCTTTCTGCAAATGCTACTTTTACCTGGTTGAAGCCAAAGGTCAGAGTTCGTGGGCTCTGCACCTGGAAAGACAGAGAGCTCCTTTTCGCGACAATGGTGGAGGTTACGAGAAGGTGGCCGGGGTGGCAGGAAGACGGGGCGCAGGGGCTGGGAGCCCACAGGCCTGAGTTCCTGTCCCAGCTCAGCACTGGGGCCAGCGGCCAGGCCCACAGGAGCTGGGGGCAGCCTGGAGGTGGGGTGCAGCCCGCAGCCGTGCAACCCGTCGGGAGGCAGGACGTGGAGCCGGGGAACCAGGGGCAGACGGCACCGGGGACCCTGTGGCCCAGGTCTCACTGTGTCCCCACCCCTCCCTCATCCTCCTGTGGTTCTGAGACTGCGTCTGAGGACAGTGGTCGCGTCTCTAGCTCAGGGACCAGTCCCTGGGATCCTGCAGGTGCCAAAGAAGTATCTGCTAGATGAATGAGTGGATGGATGAATGAACGAATTAGTGAATGAATGAATGAATTAGTGAATGAATGAATGAGTGAATGAATGAATGAGTGAATGAATGAATGAATCACCCTCACCCACCTCTCGCCCCCTCCGCCCCGCTGCCTGCTCTGGCGGTCGGGGCCGTTTCCGCCCAACGTGAATCCGCGTTCTCCCGGACGTCTTTTCCTGCCCGACCCCGGCCCCGCCGACGTTCCCGAGACAAAAGGCCCCGCCGTGGACAGCAGCCGCCCGGCACACCGCGCGTGAAGGGCAAGCGCCCCCTGGGACCCGGCGACTTTTTAAACATGTATCTCGGTTTCCGCATAAACCTCTGCTGCGAGAGGAGCCAACCGCCGGATCTTGGCAAAGCTCTCTGGAGGAAGGATGGGCGGCGGGGCGTGCTCCCCAGACGCTCAGTGTGGAGGGCTGCGCCTGGAGCCCTGGCCCTGCTCCCCGCTCCCTTCCCCTCCACTCTCCCTTCCTCTCCCCTGCCTGCCTCCTCTCCCTTCCTCTCCCCTGCCTGCCTCCTCTCCCTTCCTCTCCCCTGCCTGCCTCCTCTCCCTACCTCTCTCCCACTCCTCTCTCCCTTCCTCTCCCCTGCCTGCCTCCTCTCCCTACCTCTCTCCCACTCCACTCTCCCTTCCTCTCCCCTGCCTGCCTCTTCTCCCTTCCTCTTCCCTGCCTGCCTCTTCTCCCTTCCTCTCCCCTGCCTGCCTCCTCTCCCTACCTCTCTCCTACTCCTCTCTCCCTTCCTCTCCCCTGCTCCCCTCTCCCTTCCTCCCCCCTGCCTGCCTCCTCTCCCTGTCACCTTCCTGTTTCCTCCTGGGTGGACAAGGAAGTGAATTCAAGTCTCTGGGGCTGAGAGCCCCCAGCCCAGCGCAGAGCCTGGGCCCCGCAGGGCCCCCCCACGAGTCGGCGTCGCATCCCCCCCACCCTGGAAGGGGTTTCCTCGTGGGAAGCGGGGCCAGAAGCAACGCACTGACCTGCCACGGAGCTCAGAAACTAGAGGTTGTGCGGGCCTGACGGTGGGGACCCGGGACAGGAGCTTCTGGGGGTGACACCTGGGGGATCATTTCCCCAGCAGGAGGTGCAGGCAGGGGAGGCCCGAGTGTGCACTACCCCAGGGGGACGCCGAGCCCCACCCCCCTTGGCCGTTCCCTGCACCCCCAGGCGCCCCTGGGCACCCACTTCTGCCACTAGAGGGTCCAGGGACCCACACGGAGCTTCTCGTCCAGCTGGTCTCCAGGAGACCCTCTTCCTCTGGGCCTTCTCCGCTAATTCCTTGAATACTTAGAAATTCTGGGCCGGGCGCGGTGGCTCTCACACCTGTAATCCCAGCACTCTGGGAGGCCGAGGCGGGAGGATCGCTCAAGGTCGGGAGTTCGAAAACAGACTGAGCAAGAGCGAGACCCCGTCTCTACTATAAATAGAAAGAAATTATCTGGACAATTAAAAATATATAGAAAAAATTAGCGGGACATGGTGACACATGCCTGTAGTCCCAGCTACTTGGGAGGCTGAGGCAGGAGGATCGCTCGAGCCCAGGAGTTGGAGGTTGCTGTCAGCGAGGCTGACGCCACGGCACTCACTCTAGCCCGGGCAACACAGTGAGATTCTGTCTCCAAAAAAAAAAAAGGAATTCTGGAAGCACTCTGATGTCTTGGTGTGAACAAGGATGAGGCTGAGCAACGGTAAACACTGATCACCCTCCACACAGCCCTCGTGCTGACCTGCCGCCTCCCCGATCCTCACCCACACTCTCTGCCTGTCCCCACCTCTCCCTCGAGCATCCACGCGTCCCCTCGCCCACCGGCGTGTGTGTGGTGGGCTGGGTGCTCGATGCCGCCTAAGCCTGCGCCGTGCCACAAGTCGGTTCTCCTCTGGGCACCCCTGTCCCTCTGCCCTCCAAGGGGGGGTGACACAGCGCCACCCCGTAGCCCAGGGCACGGCCCTGTCCGGAATGAGCCCCGGGGGTTGTTGGCTGTCGCCATCCGGACGGAGACGCCGTCACCTGGGCGTGTGGGAGCGGCCGGAGCATTCGCAGCGCCCCTGGAACGTAGCCGGGGTTTAGTCCTTCCTGATGCTCCTTCTGGAAATCGAAGCCGGGGTGTGCGCCCCCCATACCCCTCCCTCCTCCGAGGCCCCTCCTCCCCCTGTCCCCTCCCCCAGAGCCAGGGCTTAGATGGCCATTCCCTCGTGTCGTCCGCCACCTCCGGGCAGCCAGCGCCCACTGACGCCCAAAGAGCAGGTGGGACCGGGATCACCTGCCCCAGCAGGGCCCAGGGGCCGAGCGCAGACTTCAGACACGGGGGCCTCTGTCCTCCGTGCTC
>VSMD01014522.1:0-15531 GCA_008750895.1 Mirza zaza
GAGACCAGCCTGAGCAAGAGCGAGACCCCATCTCTACTATAAATAGAAAGAAATTAATTGGCCAACTAATATATATAGAAAAAAAAAAATTAGCCGGGCATGGTGGCGCATGCCTGTAGTCCCAGCTACTTGGGAGGCTGAGGCAGCAGGATTGCTCGAGCTCAGGAGTTTGAGGTTGCTGTGAGCTAGGCTGATGCCACGGCACTCACTCTAGCCTGGGCAACAAAGCGAGACTCTGTCTCAAAAAAAAAAAAAAAAAATATTTGTTCTATTTTATCATTTTCTTAACATATGTTCAACTTCGTCTTCCTGTCTTCTATTTCAAGCACTTCCTTTCTGACCTTTTTTCTTTCTTTCTGTGTATCAGTTTAATTTTCTTGGTCGTTTTTTCCTACCGATCTTCAGTGCCCTTTATTCCATTTTCATTTGAATTTATTTTTTTCCCTCTCACATTCTCTCTCTCCCTCTTCCTCCCTCACCTTTCCTCCCTCTCCCTTTCTCTCTCCCCTCTTTCCCTTTCTCCCTCTCCCCCTCCCTCTCCTCGGTTTTTATTTAAATTTAGTCTCCACCTGGCACCTTGTGATTTAGGCTTTATTTCCAACATTATTTTGTCTTTTTTCTTCTATTTCTTTCCTGAGTAAATCAATTCCATCTTCATTTATTTCTATTTTTGTCCACTTCTATTCTTAATTTTTGTATTTCTGGGTCAAGGTATTTTTTTCATATCACCAAATATTTGTTTTAGGACATTTAGCTCTGGAGTATTATGTTACAGTTTCTTCACCTTAGTGATTGGTTTTTGATGGGAGGATAGAAGGAAGGTTAGACTTTTCAAAAACATTTTCTGATTTTTTTTTTTGCAGTACTATTGAATGAATAGAGTGTGTATTTTAAAAAACTAGTCTTATTCATTTCATGGATAGCATTCCTAGCTTGAGAGTGCCCTCTGTGAGTTCTAGACTCTTCTGTTTCTTTTATAGCTGATAATAGTGGTGATAGGGAAGGGGGAAGGGTCGATGTGTCATTTCTCTTTTATTTCTACAGAATCCTATTTTCCCTTTTTATTTCCCTTCACTGCCTAACTTTCCCTTCATCGCCTCATCTCCAGGGGGAACTTCTTATATATATGTGATATATCTGATATATAGATATATATATATATATTTTTTAATCTTATTCTCCCACAGAAATACTTCTACTAATTCTGGTCCTGTACTTTTGAGCATTTGCCCCTTAGCCAAGACTCTAAACTACCAAATTCCCATCTGTGCTCAGTATTTTGGCATTTTGTTGAAATTTCTCTTTGTGGGGGTGATTATTGTCTGTGCTTCTTATAAATCCTTTCAATTTTTAAGCCTCCCTTCTCCCAGTCTCTGCACCCACAGTCTTACTGGGATGGGAAGGTAGCAGGAGCTCTGTTGGAATTTCTGGTTTTCTCTACCTTCATGTAATTTGGAAGTCATGTGTTCTGTATCCCAGGTTTGCTGAAAATATGGGTGCTGTGTATTGTTCTACTTGTTGATTGGGGGAGGAGTGGTTGCAAGTTTGAGGAGATTCAAAATCAGGCTTTCACCATTTCCAAACCTATCATGCCTAGTAGTTTCATTGTATGCTGGGCATTGTAAGTGATCTATTTAAGAGGTTTTAAAGTGTTATTTTCCTCTAAGGAGTGTTTATTTTGTTCTGGAAAACAGTTCAGTTAAAGGCAGATTACCTTAATCCTGTATGGGGTGGTTTTAAGTTTTGTTAGTGCAAATCTAATTTAGTTTTTTTGTACTTCTAGGATACAACCATGTCCCCCATGACATGATACTTATTCCTAGGAAATGACTATCTTGAGATCTCAACTGAATTATTCACTGTGGTCTGTACAAACTGCAACACTGTGTTTCAGCCTGTCGTTATTTTTTAATTCTCAAATTGTCCCAAATATGGTCCTTGGGTCCCCTTCATGTTTGTTTTTGTACTCTCTGGAAGTGATGCCTTAATGTTTGAATTCCTCACTCCTTTCAGGCATAAGGAGCTGTCCCAGGCTCATATTGTATTATATTTTTTCTAACCCCAGACCTGCCTGGAATCAGCCATCTCCAAAAAACACAGGTACCTTTCCATGAGGATAGGTAATTTGAAACTAAAATCTAGATGTTAGGGATGCTCATTGTTACTGGAGTATCACTGTTCATGATTTGCTATTTGAGTTTTTTTGTGGTTCCATATGAATTTTAGGATTATTTTTCATATTTCTGAAAAAAATGTCACTGGGATTTTGATAGGGATTTCATTAAATCTGTAGATGACTTTGAGTAGTATGGACATTTTAATAATATTAATTCTTCCAATTCATGAACATGGGCTATCTTTCCATTTATTTGTATCTTCTTCAATAGCTTTCATCAATGTCTTATAGTTTTTGGTGTACAAGTCTTTCACTTCTTTGATTAGATATATTCCTAAGTATTTTTTGTAGCTTTTATAAATAGGGTTGTTTTCTTGATTTCTTTTTCAGATTATTTATGATTAATGCATAGAAATGCTATTGTTTTTGTATGTTGATTTTGTATCCTACAACTTTACTGAATTTATTTAGTAGGTCTAACAGTTTTTTGGTGGAGTATTTAGGGTTTTCTATATCTAAGATCATGTCATCTGTAAATAGAGATAATTTCACTTCTTCCTTTTTGATTTGAATGCCTTTTATTTCTTTCTCTTGCTTAATTGTTCTGGCCAGAACTTCCAGTACTATGTCAAATAGAAGTAGCAAGAGTGGGCATCCTCGTGGAGGGGGGGCATGGGCAAAACCTTAACATTTGTACCCCCATAATATGCTGAAATTTAAAAAATGGGAAAAAAAAGGGTGGGCATCCTTGTCTTGTTCCTGATCTTAGAGGAAAAGATCACTATTCACTATTGAATATGATGTTAGCTGTGGCCTGTCATATATTGCCTTTATTGTGTTGAGGTACATGCTCTCTATACCTAATTTGTTGAGTTTTTATCATGAAAGGATGTTAAATTTTTTCAAATGCTTTGTATCTGTAGAGATGTTCATATGATTTTTGTCATTCATTCTGTTAATGTGGTGTGTAACATTTATTGATTTGCATATATTGAACCATCCTTGGGAGAATTTAATCTATTGCTACCTTTTTAGAGCTGAGGGCAGGCAGTCATTCAATTTTGGCTTGCATCTACATTCTAAGCTAACCTGTCAATGAACCAAGCTTAGCTTTTTCCCTCTTTTGGCAATATTGGAACTCCCATGCAGTCATAATTGTAAGCTGTGGGAGAGAATCACAGTTTTTGATGACATGGGAACCTGGGTCACCTATTTATATTGCTTAATTTTGTCCTCTAGTCCTTCTTGTGACCAACTTTTCATGTGCTACTGCTATCTTATTATAGATTGCTGCTGGACCAGCCTGACTTCATGATGTGGTAGATCTAGCAAAACCAAGCTCATCATGGGAACTTATAGACACATGGTCATATCCCTTGGCAGGTAGTCCATCTCTACGTAGGTCCAGTAGCATGTCAGGAGCTATTAAGATGCATAGTTATGCTATATAATTACATGGTATATAATTATCTACATTAGCATAGCCTTGACAGAGAAACCCACAGGACTATGTTGTGATTCTCCTGTTGGGTTTGCCATAAACTCCACATGGTGTTCCTTCCAGCTGCATATACCTCTAATACCATACAGTCTAGATGGTATGGTTCAAATGTTAGGGCTGCTTGCACTGTAGCCTGGACCCGGTGCAGAGCTCTTTGCTGCCCTACACTTTGTCCAGGTGGCAGCCTTCTGTGTTACTTAGCAATATGTCTCAGCAGTATTCCTAAGTACTAGAATGTGCTGCCTCCAAAGCCCAAAGAGGCCTACGAAGTATTGTGCTTTCTTTTTATGGTGGGAATGTGAGCTGCAATAATGCATCCTTTATTGTAGACATACCCCAAACCAGTGGGCCTCCTAAAATTGTCATTGATGTGGCAGGTCCTTTAATCTTCAGAGGGTTTTCTCTCACTCTCGGGAATGCATGTGTCTCACCAGGACGTTCAACATGCCACTTCCTACTCACAGTTTTAACTGATAAATACCATGGACAAATGTGGTGCTCTGAGGAATGTCCAGACAATCCAGGTCTCTGGACTATATGATGACAGAGGGTAGAACTGATACAGATTGTGGACAAGACTCAAGATGTATGCTGTTGTCCTCCTCGTGAATGTGAATTACTTCTGACAAATTTCCCTCTAAGTGTTGCTTCAGCTATTTTAAATACACATTGATTTGTAAGCTTTTTATTTTATTCAATTTTAAATATGTTCTGATTTTTATTATAATTTCTTCTTGGTTCTATAAATTATTTGGAAAACAGTTTTTAACTTCTAAGGTTTATGGATTTCTTTTGGATAACTTTTTGGTATTGATTTCTAATAGTGTTTTTATTCTGTCGCCAATGTAAAAATTTGTAAATTGGCCTAACATCTGGTCAGTTTTCATAAACAGTTCAAGTGTGCTTGAAAAGAATAGTAAGTCTTTAATTGTTGATTTGTCTAATTTTATATCAATTTAGTCAATTATTAGGAATAAAGTGTTAAAATCTTTCACTGTATGTGTGGATTTATTACTCTTTGCAATTCTATTAATTTTGGCTTTTTTGAGGACATATTATTATTAAGTATTTACAATTTTAGATTTGATATATATTCCTAGTGGATTTTTACTACAATTATTATGTAGTAGTGAAAGGGGTAAGTTTGAGGATTTCCGCTCTGATCAAGGAAAACGATACGGCCATGAGATGGCAGCAGAGCACACAAGCTCGATTAGGGTGCTCTGTGGACAGGTTTGCACCCCGGGGAGTCACGGCAAGAGCCAGATCAGAAGCTGGAGGCATAGGGGCCACCACCCTGAAGGGGAGGAGGGCAAGGGAACGCCTAGGGCAAAGGAGGACCCGAGAGGGGCTCCTGTTGTTTCTCGCTGGTGTCACCCAGCAGCATGGCATGGTGTCTCTGGGCCAGAGAACTCCAAAGAGCAGCAGTGGCTTAGGGCCTTTATGGTCTGGGGTTTATTTATAGGGTGGTGAGCAGATTTGGGGCATAGTTTCATGGGATATACAAAGCAGTTGGGCTCTAAATGGGTAAAAATACGCCTGTTGGGCTATGTTTAACACAATGGGATGTATTAAAATTTAAGTTTGGTGCCAGTGGGATTTCGTCTTAGCCTGCGGTGAAGAAAGAGACAACCCAGGGCCAATATGCAGAGGCCATCCTGGTGCCATTACATAACATGTCCTGACTGTTTTTAGCCTTTTGTGCTCACAATTGTTTATTATATTTTACTCATTTTTTAGGTTTATTTTTACTGATACTATTTGGTAGATAATATTTCAGTTGATTGTGGTCAGCTACAATGTTCATTACTTACTTGTTATTCAAACTGCTCAAATAGGAATGCACTCCCTTCTTTGTCCCCCTTTAAACAAAATTGCTCTGGGTAGGGTTACTAACGCTACCTTCATGTTACCAAATCCAGTTAATGTTTTAAATTTTCTTATTGTGTATACACGTATATAAAAATTCAAATTAGGGTATCATACTTGGAATTTAGTATTTTTCTTACCTTTTTTTTGGTTTATTCTGTTTATTAACCCTTTGTTGTAAGCCACATGTTCACTTCCTCAATATTTATAATGTATCACTGATACTTGACTTTATCTTTTTGTCACATTAGTGTAATCTTTGTTCATATAGGGTTTCCCTTGTCTTTAGTCTCCTATTTTCTCTCCCTCGGCCTTCTCTCTCTGTATCCCCTCTCTCTATATATAATATTTAAATAATTTTAAAAATCGTTTTTTGTGTCATATCAGAATCTTCACTGTAAATTAAGGGTCCAATTTTGTTTTCTTTTAATTGAAATGACACATTTGTCATATATTAAATTGTCATCTATATCTAGATTCTCAATTCTTTTCTACCATTCTTGCTTATTCTTCATTAATACAATTATTTTTCATATATTGACTTGATTCCAATAGCTTTTTAGTAGGTGCTGATACCTGGTGAGAAAAATTCCTCTCCCTAGTCTTTTTTATTTTTGGTTCAATTTTCTGACTGTTCTTCCACAGGAACTTTAAGAGAACTTAATCAAATTTTTTAATGTTTTTGTGATTCTAATGTGAATTTTATGGACTATATATATAATTTTAGAGGATTAATGTTTTTATAATAGTAGGTATTCTTTTCATGTGTTCAAGTCTTAGTTGTTTTTGGTAACATTTTTATAGTTTTTTTTCTTATAGGTCTCATACCTTTCTTTGTAAATTTATTTTACCTTTATTATTTTTGCTATTGTGAATGAAATATTTTTCCCACTAACATTTATTGCTAACAAATTTTGTAAATTCATCTTGTTTCCCATTAGCTTACCAAAATCCCTCTTAAAATATTTTAAAATTGTTTTTCCTAATCCCTACGGTTTCCTAGGAATATAATCATAACAACAAAAAGTTTTCTATTTTCCTGTATTTGTGCTGATCGTTTCATTTTAAAATCTTGTTACATTCATGGATTCTCCAAGATTATCTTTGATATTAAATAATCACAATAGCCATTCTTGGTAGTTCCCAATTTTAATTGAAATGTTTTGTTTTACATTTTAAAATATTTGTTGTAGGCATTTCATAAGTAACCTTTATGTTTAAATACTTTCCTTCAATTTCTACTTTACTCACAGATCTTCATTAGGAATGGCTTTTGTTTTTTTTATTTGAAATCTTTTTTGTTGTTTTATTTTTTTGTTGTTGTTTTTGTTTTGTTTTTTTATTTATTTTTTCCAGCATATTATGGGAGTACAAATGTTAAGGTTATGTATATTTCCCTTGGCTCCCCTCCTCCCTCGAGTCAGAGCTTCACGTGTGTCCATCCCCCAGTTGGTGTGCATCACACTCATTATGTATATACCCATCCCCTCCCCCACACACACCTGCCCCACACCCATAGATGTTATTCCTATATGTGCACTCATATGTTGATCAGTTAATACCAATTTGCTTGTGAGTACATGTGGTGCTTATTTTTCCATTCTTGGGATACTTCACTTAGTAGAATGAGTTCCAGCTCTAGCCAGGAAAATACAAGAGGTGCTATATCACCATTGTTTCTTTTTCTTTTTTTTTTTTGAGACAGAGTCTCACTTTATTGCCCACGCTAGAGTGAGTGCCATGGCGTCAGCCTAGCTCACAACAACCTCAAACTCCTGGGCTCAAGCAATCCTGCTGCCTCAGCCTCCCAAGTAGCTGGGACTACAGGCATGTGCCACCATGCCCGGCTCATTTTTTCTATATATTAGTTGGCCAATTAATATCTTTCTATTTATAGTAGAGATGGGGTCTCACTCTTGCTCAGGCTGGTCTCAAACTCCTGAGCTCAAACGATCCGCCCACCTCGGCCTCCCAGAGAGCTAGGATTACAGGCTTGAGCCACTGCGCCCGGCCTCACCATTGTTTCTTATAGCTGAATAGTACTCCATGGTATACATATGCCACATTTTATTAATCCACTTATGTATTGATGGACACTTCGGTTGTTTCCACATCTTTGCAATTGTGAATTGTGCTGCTATAAACATTCAAGTGCAGGTGTCTTTTTCATAGAGTGACTTTTGTGCTTTTGGGTAGATGTACAGTAATGGGGTTGCTGGATCAAATAGTAGATCCACTTGTATCGCTTTAAGATACCTCCATATTGCTTTCCACAGAGGTTGAACTAGTTTGCAGGCCCACCAGGAATGTAGGAGTGTTCCTATCTCTCCACATCCACGCCAACTTTTATTGTTTTGGGACTTGTTAATAAAGGCCATTCTCACTGGAGATAAGTGATATCTCATTGTGGTTTTGATTTGCATTTCCCTGATGACTAGAGATGTTGAGCATTTTTTCATGTTTCTGGGCCATTAGTCTGTCTTCTTTTGGAAAGTTTCTGTTCACGTCCTTTGCCCACGTTTTGATATGATTGTTTGATTTTTTCTTGCTGATTTTCCTGAGTTCTAAATAGATTCTAGTTATCAGCCCTTTATCAGATGTGTAGCTTTCGAAAATTGTCTCCCATTCTGTGGGTTGTCTGTTTGCTCTCAAGACAGTTTCTTTGGCTGTGCAGAAGCAAAGAAAAGTCCCGGACCAGATGGTTTCACACCTGAATTTTACCACACCTACAAAGAAAATCTGGTGCCTATCCTGCAGAAATTATTCCACAACATTAAGAAAGATGGAATCCTCCCAAACACATTTTATGAAGCCAATGTAACCCTGATACCAAAACCAGGAAAGGATGCAACAAAAAAAGACAACTACAAACCAATATCCCTTATGAATATAGATGCAAAAACTCTCAACAAAATTCTAGCTAATCGAATCCAGGTGCTTATCAAGAAAATAATACATCACAACCAAGTGGGCTTTATCCCAGGGATTAAGGGATGGTTCAACATACACAAATCTGTAAATGTAATTCCCCATATAAACAGAAGCAAAAACAAAGACCATATGATCCTCTCAATAAATGCAGAAAAAGCATTCGACAAAATTCAACACCTTTTTATGATAAGAATACTTAACAAAATAGGCATAGACAGGGCTTACCTAAAAATGATACAAGCCATATATGACAAACCCACAACCAACATTATACTGAATGGGGAAAAATTAAAAGCATTCCCAATTAGAACTGGAGCATGACAAGGTTGCCCACTATCTCTACTTCTATTCAACATAGTGCTGGAATTCTTTGCTACAGCAATCAGAAAAGAGAGTGGAACTAAAGGCATCCAAATAGGAGCAGAAGAGATTGAACTCTCACTCTTTGCTGATGACATGATATTATACCTAGAAAACCACAAGGGTTCAACCAAGAGACTTCTTGAACTGATAAATGAATTTGATAAAGTCTCAGGATACAAAATCAATACACACGAAATCAGAGGCATTCATATACGCCAACAATAGTACAAGTGAGAACCAAATCAGAGACTCAATTCCCTTCAAAATAGCAACAAAGAAAATAAAGTACCTTGGAATATATTTAACTAAGGAGGTAAAAGACCTCTACAGGGAGAACTATGAAACACTGAAGAACGAAATAGCAGAGGATGTAAACAGATGAAAGAATATACCATGCTCATGGGTCAGCAGAATCAACATTGTTAAAATGTCCATACTACCCAAAGTGACCTATAGAGTCAATGCAATCCCTATTAAAATACCATCATCATTTTTCACAGATATAGAAAAAATAATTTTATGTTTTGTATGGAACCAGAGAAGATCCCGTATAGCAAAAGCAATCCTAGGCAATAAAGACAAAATGGGAGGTATCAATGTACCAGACTTCAAACTATACTATAAGGCTATAGTCATTAAAACAGCTTTTTACTGGCACAAGAACAGGGACATTGACCAGTGGAACAGAACAGAGAACCCTGATATGAAACCATCCTCATAGAGCCATCTAATCTTTGACAAAGCAGACAAAAACATACACTGGGGAAAAAAATCCTTATTCAATAAATGGCACTGGGAAAACTGGATAGCCACGTGTAGAAGACTGAAACAAGACCCACACCTTTCACCTGTCACAAAAATCAACTCACACTGGGTAACAGACTTGAACCTTAGGTGTGAAACTATTAGAATTCTAGAGGAAAATGTTGGAAATACTCTTCTAGACATTGGCCTAGGCAAAGAATTTATGAAGAAGACCCCAAAGGCAATCACAGGAATGGCTTTTAAATCTTAGCAATTATCTATTGATATGATCGTGTTTTCTCCTTTAATTCATTTGTGTAATTGTGTTAATAAATTAACTGGTACTGAAACACCCTTAAAATCCTGAAATTACAATGCTCTTTGCCATAGTGTATTATTGCTTTTTTCTTGTTTTCGAGACTAGGTCTTGCTTCATCACCCAGACTAGAGTGCAGTAACTTGATCATAACTTACTGCAGCGTCAAACTCCTGGGCACAAGTGATCCTCTTGCCTGAGCCTCCCAAGTAGCTGGGACTACTGGCATGTGCCATCATGCCTGGCCTACTACTCTTTTTTTAACAGTGCTGGATTTTTATTTAGAATATTCATTCATACATATAAGTAAAATTGGTCTATGGTTTTATTTTGTTTTATCAGGTTTTCATATAAATGCTCTACTGGTTATATGAAATGAATTGGGCAATTTTTCTTTTTTTAATAATTTAGGATTATTTAAATCACACTGCACTTATGCTTCTTGCAACCCTAGTGCTTCTTAAATTATGGATTTTAAAAATCACTTTCCATTCTCTTCTTTGTAATTAGTCTATTAACATTTTAAATTTCTGCTTGGGTCAGTTTTGGTCATTCATGTTTCTCTAGAAAATTATCCATTCCCTCTAGATTTTCCAATGCGCTGCTATGTAGGTTGCATGCAGCATTTTAAAGTGAACATTTTTCTATCTTCATCTTACTTAACTTCTTGGTAGCATTCATTCTACAGAGTGGAAGACTATACTTCTATGTTTTGAGTTTCTTAAATTTGTTGAATGGATATGATTAATTCATATCTTTAGTGTGACTGTACAGAGAAATGTATAATGGATACTAATGGAAAATTACAGGTAATACGAAAATTTAGTAAATTGTTTCTTGACATTTTTATTTTCTCACTAGTACAGGGTTCATCTCTGTAATTATGAAATTGACTATCATTTTGCCTTTTTCTATATTATTTTTGAAAATTACAGCCTTATAATAGAGATCAGGAATTTGTTAACATTGTGGCTGATCTGATAACAGTGTTCTAAGAAAATAGAGTCACAAATATACTCTCTCACCATAATTATTCAAAATGGAAATTTTGGAAGCAAAGAGTCAAACATTTAAACCAAAAGAAAGATGGAGTGATTTCATCCTTGTCTGAAAAACATAGATATGCATTTCTGAGCAGATCTTCAAGTCATTCAAAAGCATAACTAATATAAAATTGCACAATTGCTAATAATGTACACTATTATATTAAAATGCTTGCTACATGACTTTACTAAACTCAATTTCCCCAAAGATAGAATTAGTTGACTTGCTGAATGTGCTAAAATGTAGTTTACAATAAAAGACTATTATGACAAACTGAAGTACAACCTCAGATGATGCAGTATAAAAAAAACAAAACAAAATAAAACGGCTATGGGCATCTTATAGACAAGATGGATTGTAAACAATCCAGTTTCTGTGGTACAAAGGGATTACATGGCTAGCAAGGCAGTGAGGCAGTCACAGAAATGCTGTTCACATGGTTTTTAAACATGATTTTTAATCCTAAAATGGAGGCTAACACAATGTATTGTCGTTTAAATCATTCTTGGTTTTTAGTTTCCCTCATACTTTCACAAATTAAATTATGTAGTAAATTAGTCATTAAACTTGAAAAAAATATTTCAATTGAATGGAATAACTTCCTGTCATAAAGCCTCCAGATATCAAGGAATGAGTCAAGATATTTTGTGTATAAAATTTCCACCTACATAAACCATGTTAAGCACTAAGCTTTTAACTATTAAATTGTCTCAAGGTGCTATGCTCTTAATGTCACCGTAAATTTATTTTTGTTTCCCCCTCCCTGCTGTCAGCTGTCACATTTTGTTTACCTACTTCTGCAGGACCTTTCAAGACTTGTGATTTGCTCAGGAGCAGAAACCAGATAACCAAGCTTGTTAGAAATGGGTATGAAGTAAGAATAGACTCTGAAGGTGAGGACCTGAGGAACTCACTTCTGAATAAAGTACAAGCGTTCATAACATCTCTCTTGGTCTTTTCTAGATGGTAATGCTGCCACAACTGAATTCTACATGTTTGGAATGCCCATAGTTAGATGTTTCTTGTAGGTATCAAATAAAATACACACTATAATTTCCTAGGAACTCTGTTAAACAGTGGAGTTTTAAAACTCTCTTTGTACAGGAAGAGTCTGATAGCACTTTTTTCCCCCAGCATATTATGGGGGTACAAATGTTTAGGTTACATGTGTTGCCTTCACCCCTTCCCCTCCGGAGTCAGAGCTTCAAGCGTGACCATCCCCCAGTTGGTGGGCATCGCACTCATTATGTATGTACATACCCATCCCCACCTCGCCCCTCCCATCTGCTTGACGCCTGATGAATGTTATTCCTGTGGAGTACTATTCAGCTATGAGAAACAGCGGTGATAGAGCACCTCTTGTGTTTTCCTGGATAGAGCTGGACTCCATTCTACTAAGTGAAGTATCCCAAGAATGGACAAGTACCACATGTACTCACAACTAAATTGGTTTCACTGATAGCACATTTCTAATGGAAGGAAGCCTGTGGGATCACGATGAGGAAGATAGAACTATATATAGAACAGCAGTTGGCTTAATTGGCTTCCCATAAACTTATTAACAAATTAGGTTACAAAATACAAAAACAATTTAATGAATCATCCTATGAGGCATTGAACTCAAAGCTGAATTGTAATGTGCTTTTCATAATGCAACTTGCTTAATTACTCATATGAATGAATCATTAATAACTCAAGCCTGCTAGCATTTTTGGATACCTGATATTTATGTAATGGTGGTGCTCATTTACTGAGTAAGGCATTAGTAGTTTCCTGGGTAAGCAGGAGCAGCCGCCCTCAGAACAACCCTGTGACAGTTACAACAGGGCCGTTTCTTGAGAGCTACGTCACATCTCTTAGCTGTCACTTCAGATTCATGTGGTTATGAGATGGATATTTTTTAAAGTAGATATGATAAAATTCTGTGAATTTACAAGAAATGATGGCAACTGATAATAATGCTTATGTAAAGGAATTATTAAAACAGCTTGCTACCAATCCCAGGCTTCTGAAAAATTTGCACAAGTAGGAAAATATGTGGGCAAAGCTCTGTATCATATATTAACAATTGAAAATGTGAGGAGTGAAAAACCTTTATTCTGAGAGTATAACCATGTTATTTTGGGGGTATTAAAATGACCTTTTATGAGAGAATTTGGTTTCAATTTTTAAGTGTTCTTGAGAAATTAAAAGTTGATAACTTTAGTCTCCACATTTTTAGTAAATTTATCTGCTGTAAAATCTAAGTATGGGAACCACTAGAACATGTATAAAAACATATTGCTGAGTTGCAGTGAAATGATTTTACAAAAAGAAAAGTATTTCATGACAACAGATCAAGCTATCCAAACTTTTGCTGACGAGGATTTCTCCCGAAGTCTTGCAACCAACTGTGGAAAAATAATTGGTTAATCTGACAGTGAAGTCCATGAAGAGGGTTGAAGAAACAGTCTCAGAAAAAAATACCCAGAGCCAAAGAAGTGAGAGCCACTTATATTTATCCCCATTGACAGGTGAGAGAGGAAAGGGCAACAATCTTGGACATGCACATTGTACGACTTCTCAAAAACCACAGACTACACTCTAACTCTAATTCTAAAATTCATGCTATTGGTCACGACAAAGTTAAGATCACATAGTAGAACCTACCGAAATCACACGTAAAAATTAAAAACCCAAGTACCATGCTTAGTGTAGTGTCTGGTACCATGTAAGTGCTCAATAACTATTACCTTTATTAATGGAATAAAGATTATGTCTGCCTCTTATACCTTCATATAAAAAGAAAGCTTAGTGAACTAAATGAATTGCGCCTTTTACAGACTTAAGAATAGCTATTAATATCCAATGTAAGATGAAACTAAAAAGACTTTTAATAACATTTAAAAGAATCTCCAGTAAGTTTTCTTTGTGAACTCTTTTGCACAGTTGGCCCTTGGACAACAGGGTTTGAACTAGATGGACCTACTTAAGCATGGACTTTTTTCAACCAGACTTGGATAAGTAATCCCTAGAGGCGGACGACTGCCCCACCCCGCACTGCCTTGCCCCACCCCACCCCTGCCTATGCAGAGGGCCAGCTTTTCGTTTCTGCTGGTTTATGGCCCTGCAGGACTTGAATAAGCATGGACTTTGGTACCCATGGGCAGCCCTGGAACCAATCCCTCCTTGTATACCAAAGGATGACTGTTATTTTGTTTTCATGGTGAAACTGTTAAAGGATAAAAATGTTCATATAAACACAATTTTTGTGTTTATATGAACAAATGTTCATATAAACACATATAAACACTTAACTATTTATCAATGTAATATGAATTCACATACACTTTATTTCTAACTGACCTTCAAATTGCAGCAGCCCATGAGTTTAGCTTGTACTCTTGCCACTCCAGCCCAGCTGTCACTTAGCCAAATAGCTCAAGATACACACACACACAGTAAAGAGACACAGGCAAACCTTTTGTAAAGGAAATAAATCTTTTATAATGTAAATAACTGTTCTCAGTAGAACTTT
The DNA here is from genome assembly GCA_008750895.1 of Mirza zaza. Lineage (NCBI taxonomy): Eukaryota > Metazoa > Chordata > Mammalia > Primates > Cheirogaleidae > Mirza > Mirza zaza. The sequence goes on from VSMD01014522.1 coordinate 14,402, forward strand.
TTATATCCAGTTTACTACTTTTCTGAAATTGGGATATTCATATTAATTAGACAACACTCTCTATAAATCAAAGAATGTATGTCTGTGAAAACGAGTAATTCTTAAGTGCAATAGTTTTCGTAATTCATCTAAACACAATGGAGCGCAGAAGGCCGAAAGGAAAAATAAATACTCCAAACTATCAAAACAAAAGAGATATGAAAAAACAATATATTTAACAGCATGGAGGGAAAATTTCAGAATATAGATTCTGTTGAAAATAATGATATTCAAAAAAACAGCTTTGGACACACTGCCAAAATTTAGATTTTTCTCAATTAAAATCAGGAATGTTGATTTTATTGTTGGAAGATACATTAATTCTTTGAAGTCAGAATAAGAGGCTTGACAATTTAATTTCTATGTAAGTGTTTGAACATATAAAGTATCAAATATAAACAGTAGTGTAGCAAGTAGATAAACGGACAGAAATAATTTCTCAACAGGTAGTTATAATTAAGACGACCATTTCAAAATTTTCTATACACAAAGAATGAGAAAATATTGTTATAAGATTTTATACAATAGAATTCAACCCTAATTCGTTACTATACTTCTTTCTTCTTCAGTATTAGGGGACCCACATTATCTCCTGTCAATTCATTGTGTTTGTTATGTGAACCATCACAGGCAGGAAACTAAAAGAAAAATGTTTACAAGTATTATGTTAAAAATATGGTTAAGTATAAATATTTGTGAAACGCTGTCATAAAGAAAGCATATCACTTGCTAAAAATAAATTCTTCAGATAGCTTTACTGAGTAATATGTATTCTACATCTAACCCAACCATATTCTCATACCACAGCAAAATTTTAACAGTTTAAATAGTTACTTCATTATTTGAGTTAGATTTTAAATAAAAACTTTTGAGTGACTAAAATAGGTTTAAAAGGGAATCAAAATAAACTCTTGGTCTTTTGTGGAGCTCTAAATTCAGGCTTATCTCTTAACTTATTCAAATTTAAAAAGAAAGGAATTTAAATTCAAAATAAATTATTAATATTTTATAATTGTTTCTACTATAAAACTCATGTATAAAATTTTTGAAAAAAATTAAAATATATTTTTAAAAATTCATTCATAATCCAA
>VSMD01014524.1:0-13408 GCA_008750895.1 Mirza zaza
TTGTCAGTAGAATCTTTTAATTCTCATGTTATCTTCATATGCAGCCATTGTTATACCTGTATTACAGGTAGGAAAACTACATCTTCAGTAAGAAACATTGTATTAATAGTTATATATTTCATTTTCTTGTAGAGCTTGAATTAATACCTATCTCTGTCAGACTCTAAAGTTCATGCTCTTTCACTGTATTTTTTTGTACATTCTTGGATGGTGTCAATCCACTACAACTTTTTTTAATAAAGTAAATCATAACTTCATATATTTTCCACTTCACCTTCAGATGAAACTCAAGAAAATTTATGAACTCACCTAAATTTTTCTTCCTAAATTGTCAGTCATGTATAAAAATACAATTTGAGAATGTTAAAAGTGAATAAAAAACTACAGCAAATTATTTTTATTGTAATAATTTTGTGGAATATTAGTTTTACGTGATATTTTAAAGTATCTATCAGCATAGAAAACTGTCTTCTGTCTAAGTCAATAGGCTTTTAAAATTTCTTACAGTGTTTTTACTACTAAAACTTCAGATCCCTTAAAAAAGTAGTAAGTGTAGGAAAATGGCAAAATTATAATTAAAAGCTCTTTCTTTTGCTTGGGAGTTAAAATAATTCTTCAGAATTAAAATAGTTACTTATTAAGACCATATGCTGCACAAGATATTCTTGTTGATGTCAACAGGAGTTCCAATGAGGACGTGTGCAACATATGGGCCTGGCATTTTGTTAATTAAAAACAATGTTTTGCTACGTTGATGTGTGTTCCAAAGAGGGATTCCTAGAGCATAACACCAAGTTGCTGAGTTCAGTGTTTTAGGAGGTTGGCAGTTACACAGTTCAGCATTAGATTTGAAACACAGAGATATAACTTTAATGTTGTACACAAACCTTCTATTTTTAAGAATAATAGAAGACCTTGAGAATTTTCTTTGTGATAGCTGGAATTAATTCCAAGTAATTCCCCAGTCTACTGAAAGTTGAATACTAAAGTATAAAGATTAGAGTTGAGGCCTGAACATTTATAGGACACATTTTCATGTCTTTTAAGTACACATAGGTTTATTTGTGGTAGATGCATTGCAAAAATAGTCCCAATTCTCCATGTCTCTCAATATCTGCAACTGCATTGTACCTTTGCAGCTCCCACCCATGAGGGCTGCCTGTTTCTCTACACAACGAATCTGAGAGGGACATCTGACTTGCTTTGGCGAAGAAAGTATGGTGAAAGTGATGATGTTCCAATATCAAATCTGGGTCTAAAAGCTTTCATTGGTTTCTTCCCTTTTTTTTTTTTTTTCTTGGATTCCTGCCTGATCTAAACTGCTGGAGTGAACATGTGTAACAGATTCACATAAGTCTAAAACCCCAGAAATCTGCAAGAGCCTAGCAGAGATCAATAAAGCTTCATTTCTAACCTGTAGATGTGAGGGTGAGAATCATTTGAAGCATGGCTCAGCAAGCCTGTAAATTTGTAAGAAAAAATAAATGCTTATTGTTTAAGCCACAGAATTTTGGAGTGCTTTTGTTATGCACCACTGTTGTGGCGATATATGTCCACAACTTACTTCTTCTCCCTTAAATAAATGGCACATGACTTCTTGAATTAGCATCAGTTAAAGAAAAAGAGAGAGAGAGAACAACATTGCATGAAGAAGACTAGTCATGCAGAATCTGAACCTTGGAAATATGATCCACAGTGATTACATGTGTATACTACTGTGAGAAGAGCTATGAAGCAACAGAATATACTTGTTTATTGTACATGTTTTGGATTCAGATAGATCTAAGTTCTAATCTTAGTGTCAACATTTATAGACTGCCTAAATCCTTCTAGGTCAAATAACTCCTCTGCTCCCTCCTGAGACAGATACTGATTGTTGTTGCTGCTGTTGATAAATAGAAATAAGTTGCTCCATGTACATTTTTCAAAGAGAAACTGATATTTAAATAGTTCATATTAGGTCTTGGCTTTTGCCAATATAGAGTATTGATGTTAAAGCCAGAAGACATCTTTTCTACTTCTTGGGTTAACTCTTGGATATCATTAGAAAAAATAAAATATATGAGTGAAAGAGGCAAGGCTTGAGTGGCATTTGATAAAAGCAATTGTAGAAAATATATATTGTCAAAACACTTTGCATTATATATGAATGTGGAGCCTACGAAGTTAGCTTAATTGGGGGAAAATTCATATTTCATCACGGAAACCAAAGACACAGCACATATACCAAAAGTAGTTACTTTTGCTTTTCCAATAACCCAAGTCAATCACCAATGATAATACTTTCTATTCTGCTTAAATACATAAGTGTCATTTATTTGTCTTGAAGCAGCAAGAGATACCTTAGAAGATCATGTAAGTTAAGTATACTACATTTTTAGATGTGATGAATGGCAAATGCATGTAACTTACTCATATGTTCCACAGAATAATTTCAATGTGATGTACAGTTTTTACTGACATGCACTGGCACCTGAATAGGTGATTTGTACAAGAGTGTCAACGTGTGATTTCAACTGCTTGGCACAGTGTGGAGAAGAAATGTTGACATTTTGTTCCTTCAAACTTCTAGTTGTTCAAGGCAAGATTTTCAATGAACTAAAACTTAGAAATATTAAAAATCTGAGACAAAGTTTTATCAGAATCATATGTGTCTATAATATAAGAAGTCAGCAGGAATTGAGAATGAAAATGAAAGGGGACCAAAGGTATTAATACCACAATAGATGCAAATTAATTAAAGTGAACTTACAAAAAGATTTATTGGATCTCTGCTAGAAGCCAAAGTTAGCAATATATGTCAAGGCACAAAACTTTCCATTTATTCTGGACTGATCAAGTGACTTATGTGATACTTGTTTCCTCTCTCTCTCTCTCTCCCTCTCTCTCTGAACAGATAACTTTGATAACATAGCTCATGTGCCTGCTATCTGGTATTTAAATAGGAGGAAACCACTTTCATTCATAGCATAGGCTGGTTTCCCCAATGTTGTTTGGATCAGAAAGGTCAAAGAATCAAAAAAAACATTCTTCTAAGACATTTGCCAAGATTTATTTTCTCTAATTGACCCTCAGTCTTCAGTGGACTACAGCAGTTTTGCTGCATAATGAGTTCCTGGACCCATGCCCTTATAATAATTCAGTATACAGAAAATATCTGCACATATATCTGGCAAGCATCCAAAAGACAAAACAAATAGGTCTTCTGGGGGTACCCAAATATAGTCTCAGAAAAGAGCAATTAATTTATCTTAGCAATTTCCCAACTTAAAAAATAGCATTTTTTTGGAAATCTTGTTTGTTATGACTTTTGGAGATCCTAGATGTCATAATTTTCTGGCTATTACGGTTACATTGTTTTGGATAAAGTATATTTATTCAAGAGATTATGTTGAATTTATTACTTTCTATTTGTTAATATATGAAACACACCTGTACTTCATATCTCATAATTGCATATCTAACCAATTTTAGTGTTCATCTTATATTAATAATAATGTTGATTTTTTGGTCTCGAATAACTAAATTAATAGTGAAATGTGTAATATATTAACATCATAGTCTATCTCTTCTAGGTGAAGATTGAGAACTTTAACTCTCACATAGGAGTATATAATGTCTGTTGAAAGGTAAAAATAATGAGTTAAGATGCTCATGTTATACTTTGGAACATTAGTTACTCATTTTGCTTTGTAAGACAAAAATAAATGTATATGCTTAAGAATTTAAAAGACCCATCAGAAAAAATTGCCATGGAATCAAAAGTTCTATAACTTATCTTCATAGAATTAAGAAGTTAGAGTCATCTATTCCTTCACATGTCTAAATTTGACTTCAACAAATGAATAAACTTTGCCTTGGTCAAATTACAACAGTTTCAGACTATAAAAGTCAGTCCTACACTATCAAGCAAATGTTTGTACCAAACCATGAATTCAGTAATGTGAAATTCAGTTTCATGTATTCAGAATATGAATACAAGACTTGTGACTGAAATTCTAGCTTCAATTCTCAAATCTCTGAGTCTTCAGCAAGTTTTTCAGTTACTCTGAGCCTCTGTTACTTAGGGGAAAATCTCAATCTCGAATTGTAAATTTATGAGTATATGTTATGTTCTGGTTTATTTGAATAATTATTCAGTTATTTTAATAACCCAAACAAGTTGAGTGTTACTGTATAAGTAATCAATAAATGTCAGTTCCCTTATATCATAAGCTATCTATTTTATGATGTAGACTATATGATATAGATTATTTTATGATATAGATTATTATCTATACAAGATAGATTTCTTATAATATCTATTTTATCCAGAAATACATGGAAAGACTAAAATCTAGGAATTAGTTTGATTGTAAAAGAATTAGTGAAACACAATTATATAAATATCACTATTTGCATGTCTAGTTTAGTAAACCAAGTGACTACAGTTTGGAGGAAGAATGAGCAAAAGAGTGCTTCATCAGAAAGGAAGCGTTTTGGAATTAACACTTAACAAAACTTTCACTCTTTTTTTCTTGCAATTTATTTTGTTATATACATATTCATATATTTAATTTCAGATCTATAACTATCTTAAGAAAAAAAATAAAATTTGGTATAAGTATACCATGGAGTACTATTCAGCTATAGGAAACAATGGTGATATAGCACCTCTTGTGTTTTCCTGGATAGAGCTGGAACCCATTCTACTAAGTGAAGTATCTCAAGAATGGAAAAACAAGTACCACATGTACTCACCAGCAAATTGGTTTCACTGATCAACAGCTAAGTGGGCATATAGGAATAACATTTATCAGGCGTTGGGCAGATGGGAGGGGGAAGGAGGGGATGGGTGTATACTTACATAATGAGTGTGATGCGCACCATCTAGGGGATGGGCACGCTTGAAGCTCTGACTGGGGGGGGGGAGGTGGGGAAGCGGGGGAAGGTGACACATGTAACCTAAACATTTGTATCCCCATGATATGCTGACATAAAAAAAAAAAAAAAGTAAGAATAAAATAGTATTTGAATATCCTCAACAAGCCACTCACATATCTACGACAATATAGGATTTAACAAATTCATTTTATTCTGGATACTGTAGTTAATTTAAAATATTTTCCTAGGTGGGATCAGGTATTTTCCTGTTATTTTTACAAGGTTGCTCCTCCCTAGGGCAGGGAATTAGTTTGGTTCTGGATTAGTCAACTGTATCCATGGTAGCAGTTTGCTTGGTTCTCCTGTATTGACCATGTGTATCAGGATTCCAGAGTTGGCTGGTGGTGCTTGGGAAAGGGTTAGAAATGGAAAGTCTCCCTGAATACCTGGCCATGCAAACCAAAAGGAGACCCCTTGGGCAGCAGTGATGAGAAGGATAGCCAGGTATTTTGCAGCTTGGTCCAGTCAGGAAAAGGAGAATTCAGGATAGCAGAACCAGAGGCAGAAGGAAGAAAAAGGAAAAGAAAAGAAAGAAGAAAAACAAAACAAAACAAAACAAAACAAAACAAAAAACAAAGGAAAAGGATTAGAGAATGGCAACCTCTCATTTGGGTATTTCAGCTGAAGCATTTTCATTGGACCAAGTAAAACCAGTGTCGCAAGTACCTCAGCAAATACCAGCCTAAACTATGTCATTCTCATTTTTAAAAATCCAAATGACTTTCTTTCACAAACTTTCATAATAGTATAAATGTTTCCCCATCATAAGCCTAGAAAAATAGGTAGGAGAACATTAATTTCTTAATTTCTTACCTCTCCCAAATTGGGGGTATAAGAGACTGGATAAAAATGGTTACATAGAATTTGTTTTAAATGTTTTAGATGCAGATCTCAAATGGTGGCAGAATAGAATTCTCAGCATACCATTAGCATAACTTTAATTCCTCTGTGGGCTTCTAGCTGAAAATAAACTCCAGTCAGTCCTCTTATCTCTGTTTCCAATAGAAGAGAAAGATAGCTAATCTTTCAGTGCAATTAGGTATGAAAAAAGATCAAGCCTTTTGCTAAAAGAACCAGATATCTCCCGCCAGAAATTTTATCTTTAAGGGTTATTAGGAGTTATTGTAAAGCCTTTCCCCAAATATAAGAATTAGAGGACTCTCTCGACTGCCTTTGAGGAGACATAAATGGAGTGGCCTGACAATAGACTAAGTTGTGAAAGACAAAACTTGCCACAATTATCCTGAATTAAGAAAAGGTAAATACAATGTGTAAATCTGTGTGAAATAGCATATACTTCCTTTTCTCACATAAGATCAATCAGCCTTAATGTAAGAAATACCCTAATTCATTAGTCAAACTATCTTACAACAGTGGTCCTTAGTTCAATTTTCATAGAGCAATGTCTCCCATACATTCACATGTATCCCAATCAGGTTGAGGGTTTCTAAAACAGCTTGTTGTATGCCACCACAGATTTTCTGATTCTAACAAGTTCCTAGGTGATGAGGATGCTGCTGGTTTCTGGTCCACACTTTGAGAACAATTATCCTAAATCCAAGATGCTACCAAGTGGGGTCAAATCTGCAGATATTTAATTTTCAAGATTTATAGTGTATGCTACTTTCCTCATGTGGACAAAACCAAATGAAAATTATAAGAACAGAACTAATATTAACAATGGAGTAAAAATATTCCTTAAGGTTAGAGATCAAGGTTACAGCATATTGCTTTTGAGCTAAGGGTACAAATGCCCTATTATTTTAGTAGGTACACATAATTTGATGAAAAATAAGAGCTCTTAAAACACAGCTGTAAGATTTCTATTAATAAAAAACATACAAAGGTTATATAGTATTACTACTTTGCATAATGTATTATTCCTTAGAAATTGTATTACAAAGTACAATTCACACTTTAGCTGGGGAATTTGTTAAAAATCAAGCTCTTGGTAGGCACCCTTATATGTTAATGATATGGGACCTCTGGGCCCCAGAATTTATTTAATATGTACTCAAGTGACTCCTGTGAAGGGAGCTAGAAGAAAATATTCTGGGATATATTGTCCTTCAATAACACTGTTAGAAGAACGAGTCAGGTTATTCTTTCATTTTACTGGTGGAGAAATATATCAGGACAGATAATGCTTTGCCTGGTGTCCTACTGTTGATATGTGTTAGATTCAGAACTTAAAAAAGTCTTTTGACTTTGAGTTCTGTGCTTCCATTCAACATATCACAGTATCTTAAAAAATATGAGTGAAAGCATACATAATATTCCAGGGGTATAAATAAATCCACAATATTGATACAGTATTATTTATTTGTTGATACTTTTGTCAGTATCATTTACTATTTTGGATTATGAGATACCAATAGCCTTCCCAAATGGCTTATAATTAAAGGAGGAGAGAATATTTTGAGATCATATGGAGTATAACTGATTCTGTCTGAACATGCCAAGTCCCTTACTTACATCCCTCACAGGGTTACAGGATACAGTTAAACAAAATCTTAAAAATAAAGGAAGAACCTACAGAAATGTCATAAAATGCGAACTGCTTTCTATCTGCTCTGCTTAGACAGTTTTTTTTTTTTTTCATTTTAGTAATATGAAAAAGATCTGGTAAAATGCCAGTGGGGAGTACTGAGTTTACTTAATAAATTCATATCGCTTCCATCAAACTATTTTTAAAAACCCTTGTAAAATTTCTAGAGTTTTCATCAGTTTGGTATTTATAGTTTGAGATATATTTCATCATATAAAAATGTTTGCAAAACATAACCATTTTATTCAAATATGGCATATTAAGTTTCAGATGGAATTAATCTCAAATTTTAGTCTACTTGATCTCTTGATTCTTAGGAAAGAAGTTGATCTACGTTTAGCCTCGCCCAGAAATAAACTTTCTCTTTTCTTTTCACCAGCTCAGAGTTCAATTTCATGTGCATGCTGATACATTAGGACCTTTGCTAACAATTGAAACTATGAGTGCAACAGAAACATTTTCCAGCCCTCACCAAGGATATGGGGTGGATCAAAAAGGGCTGTTAAATGATGATTAAACTCTTATATCCCTGTAAGCTCCTTCTGACTGGCTAATGGGAAAAAGCTGGTGAAAAAAATTTTCTCTGTTGTCAGGCCAGCATTATATATTGTGAACACTGTTTCAATTGGACTTCTTAGCAGTTTCATAAAAGGAGGCCATTAGGAATTTTTCTATATATGCTTTAGTTTATATGCTGCTTAATTGTAATGGAAAATTAAGAGTTTCCTTCTGGCTTGCCCAGTAATCTCCCTCTTCTTGAATTTCTATTTCCCATATGTATTTAATATGTTAAAAAGTCATAGGTAAAAACCAAAAACCATATTCACCACATGCAAAAAATAATAATTATGTGCAGTCTCCAATCAATATCCAAAGCTTGCACACTATGTGAGGATTTTGTGTTTCACAACTCTAAGTAGACAAACTGGATATGCTTTAATCAATTTTGTTTTCATAGGCTTTAGAATCCCTTTTTTAATTAGCATAATGAACAAATAATTTCTTTCATCTCTTACTTGTCTCCTAGAAGAGTTCATTAAACTGATTGCATTTATCTTGTTAAAGAAGAACTTTCATTCCACCCTAACCCTGATTTAGTTTCATAAAGTTTAGCATTTATGACAGTAGAAACACTTTTAAAATGCCCAGCTTTTTAACTTTTCAGGCTAAATCCTTTTGTGAGCTAAAAGAATTTGCTTTACTAAGCAATGTAGTGCATCTATATAAAAACCTCTCTGGAATAAAATGTTAGTTTTTAAATCCTCTGGCTTTCTAGTTTATGTGAACCCCTTTCTGTTTCCATACAGCAATAACATTGTTACCTCTTGAGGTAAGTTGAATAGAATAAATTACTAGAAAACATTTCTTAGAATAAAGCCATGATTTTGTTATTGTCTTTGTTGTTAATCATATGTTACTCTTTATTCATGTTAACTGAAATATACTCTCTTGGTTTTACCGTTAACATTGAATACCTGTAAGACTTAAGGAATGCATATTCCCCTTTACATTATATTATATGCTATAGTCATATGATTCCTAGACTCTAGCAATGACATAACTGCCCACTGATATTTTTTACTTAGCAAATGACCTAAAAATCACTTGTATGGCAACTTGTACTTTAATTAGGCAAAATCGTCTTTCTAGCTACTCTGGAAGGGTGGCCTAATTCTCCTTAATATGACATAATGGTTGAAGATGTTTTAATAGCTTGACAGTTAATATATTGTCTGTTTCCTCTACTGGTAGGAATTAAGCATTATTAATTAATTTAATATTTGTAATAAAGAAAACTCAGAATTTTAAGGACTATCTCTAATTATTCTTTTCTAAAATTAAATTCATATATTTTTAAAAATTTGACAATGTATACAACTTATCCACCTACAAATTTGATTATCTAAAGTAAAAGTTAAGAGAGAATAGTTTAATGTCCACATAATTTTTTTGTTAGAAAACTCATCTTTCTTCTTAGTCATGATATATTTTTGAAAACAATTTTGCAAGCTTCTAGTGTCTCAGATGAGTCCATGATAGCATGAGAAATAGCTTGTCTTTTAGTTAAATAAATATAATTATCTTTGGGTTTGAAAATAAAATCATATTATTCATGTCAGTAGACCTGCAGCTTATGCACTTAATTCAATTTAATAAACATTTATGTTTAACTCATGATACTTAATGACGTAGGAAATCTCAAGGTGTAAAAAGCGTGATCTCTAATTTCAAGGAGTTTATAATCTTGGCAATAATTAGAAATACCTCTTTCTAATGATAGTGATAATGAGCAGCAGTTAGAGATTGTTAGTTTGAACAACTTCACAATCACCTGATACATAATCACCTATGTCACAGCCAATATTCAGAAAGGAATTCTGAAAAGGATCTTTACAGAGTTACATGTAAATAGTATATATAGGCTTCCAGACTTTATTTACTTTATAAGCAAACATGGACACAGGAAGGTTATTTTCCCTCTATGTTGAGAATGTACCTGTTGGGTTTGGCAATCTCATTCTGTCTTCTCAGTTATTGGTGAGCTCGAGGCTAAAGAATGACCAGACCCACCAAAATAAGGCAAGCATGAGGTAAAATTTATTGAAGGGGAGCAAAATAGGATTATAGAGCAAGAGCAAGATGGAAGTTTTCAGAGCAAGATACATATGTCACAAATGACAACCGGACCCTTTGACGTAGCAAAAAGAGACTTTGGTTATGGTCTGGGTCTTGTTTGACAGTATCCCTTGTTTTATAGGGAGCTCCTTGTGATTCAGACATCATCACGGAACCACTTTGATGGCCAGTTGGGAGTTATATGACATGAGTCTTATTACACATGGGGTTCGCCCAGGAACCTCTCTGAAAGCCAGTTGTTATAGGTCCCTTTCCAGACTCTATTGTACCTATGCTGCTTGGCCCATGGGCTAGAGAGTCCTCTGCATTCTTTTGTAGTTGGAGCACTAAATTCTGATTGGCAGATCTGTGGGGTGTTCCCTCCTCCCCCAGGTGTGGCAGTTGCTCAAGACAGGATTTAGGGCCACTTTTGTTCCTAGGAGACCTGGAATCCTTTGCTATCTACCTAACATACCCACATCACATGTTCTATATCCCCATTTAAAGTATCTTATAACAATTCTTTTGAAACTTGTGTACCTTTTGAAAAATTAATATATTTCCTTATACTGAATCATGGCAATTTTGAAAATCAATGTTTTACTTTCTTTTTGTGGGATCAGGTCGGTGGGATGAATTATTAGAATTAAAATTATTTTAAAATAACTTTAATTATTAGCCTGATGCAGTGGTTTCAAAATATGACCTACAGACTCCCTCATAGACCTCCTGAAAGCCTTTCAGAAGGTATATGAGGTCAAAACAATGTTCATAATTTTACTAAGATGACAGTTGCCTTTTTCATTGTTTTGACATTTGCAATGATACTACAAAAGCAAAGGCAGTTTTATAGATAATGATTAGGGTGTGTAGGGGTAAGGGGAAACTTGTCCTTTCCCAAAAAAATTATCTGAAAGATCAACAATTAAGACAGATTAATATGAGAAATGTTTATTTATCAATACCATGTGCATGGGGAGAATCCCAGAGTGATTACTCAATATCCCAATGAAGTTCAGATATTTTCACACCTGTCTTTTTGGAGAAGAGGGGGAAATGTGGAGTACAGGTTAATTCTGTTTAGGGGTGACAAATGGTGCTGGTTAGGACAAATGGATGGGGGAGACAGATTAACTTGTAAATGATTCTCTTTGCAAATTAAATTAACCTGAGAGACAGGCATTGCGTTTAAAATAATTTGGGCCAGATCTGCTTGCATTCTTGGTCTTCTTTCCTGCAAGGTATTGAGATTACAGGGAGAGGAATGGTTTATGCAGATAGAGAGAAAGCCTCTTCCAAGGACCAGTTAATCTGAAAGAGGGTTTAATTCAAAATATTTTTTATAAAGACTCATATTTTGGGCTGAAATTCCCAGAGCTCCTTCGGGTGAGTCAAGTGAGGCATTTATTGAGTACATAATTTAAGGGGTCACCAAAAAACTCAGTAATTAAGACAAATATTATTTTAGTGCAATATTTTAAAAATCAATATTAACTTTAAAAACCACCGTGAACAAAACAACAAAATTTTAAATGAAGTCCAAGTCTGAGAAAAAATAATATTCTTAAGCTATGGTAATATTCTGGAAAAAAATAACCACTAAAGCATATAGAAAACATACACACACACACACACACACACACATATATATACACGTGTGTGTATATATATAAAATACACATACATATGTGCATTTTTCCTGTTGCCTCAGGCTCCAGTGTTGCTGGTCAAGTTGTCAAGTCACTGCCAATTAAAACTATTAGATGCCTTAACATGAATCATGGCAGTGACACAAAGTTCTATTATTAATTATTGTATCCTTCATCACCAAGTATTTGTAGGGATAAAAAAGAAATCTTTTCTTCAAAAATTATCTTCAATGAGACAGACTAAACCTTGATCCTTGAATACACATTTTTAATATTCTATGTGACAAAATGGGAAGTTTTTATAAAGCAATGCATAGTAAAGTATAATTGTTTGCAGTAAAAAAAAGTGTGCAATTGAGTTATAGGCTCAAATAGTTACTTTTCTGACGGAATATGATTTTTACTTGAAAATGTGGCTGAAAGAAAAATTAGCACTTTTCAGAGCTGAGTATTGGAAGATTTCTTGAAGATGAACAAACTGAGAAAGCGATGCCAATGGGAAAAAAGTGATGTAATTTGTTCCCCATGAAACAATTTTAGTCTCTAAGTAAATATTACATTTTTATCTCCCATCATTTTGTAATGAATTTTATCAGTATTTGAAAAATTTCTGAGAGACAAATGCATAATTTTTGGTAACATGTCTACTCAGAGTATAATATGGTTCAGTGGATTTTAATGCAAAGGTATATGAAAAGTTTATTGAGATGATTTCAGATATCATAGTGTAATTAGCCCTTAATAAAACATCACTTGTACAGTGCCAGTGTGATATCAAGCATTTCCATGATTGTCTGGAAAGTTTAGTAAACACTCTTCTCTTTTACACTTACATATGTAGGTGAGGCCATATTTTCATTATAAACTTCAACCAAAGAAAATATTGTTACTGATAACTCAGCACTTATCCCTGAGCCCACATCAGAAAAAAGAGGTAGAGTGTTGGGACTATATGATTGAGGAATTAATGAGATGTGGCTCATAAGACCATTATTTTATTGTATAGCCCAATATTACTACATTAAAGACAGAAACAGGTGTTTTCAGGGTTTTGCCCTGAAGGAATGTATGGACTCAGTGGTTCACTTATTACAGGCTGCTATCATGGGAGAGCTCTCAAATCTCTGGTGGGGATGTTTTCCAGGAAGGCTTCCCTGTGTCTTGAAAGACAAGACAAGATAAACATGGCCCACAGGATGGGAGCCGGAGACGATGAGTGCACTTTGCCCAGAGAAGTGCCCCAGTGGTTATAAACATCCTGTTTTATTAGAGATGGTCTTCCTGTTCTCTCCTCTCTGTCTACCTTTAAGTCCACCATAAGTAATCAAAGATATATTGAGTCACTATACCTCTTTTGTTTTACCTTTGTTAATTGACAACTACCTCTTAGAAATTAGAAGCTAGCCCCTAAAATATCTTGTATCTGTTTGTTCATCTAGATAGGTTAGAAGCCCCTTGAGAGGACTTTTGACACTAACGCACTACCTGTATTCCCTAGCAACTGCATTCCTGATATGCAAATATGTTACCTTGACAACTGTAATTGATATCTGTGATTACAATATGAAACCTGTATGAATCTAACCATATTGCTGGTGGTTGTGGAGATCCACCAGTCCCCTAAGAACCTCCCGCTGTGTTTTATCTGACCTTTATATATACATATAAAACT